>CABFVX010010091.1:0-14925 GCA_902151425.1 Timema shepardi | reverse complement strand
GGTGCCACTGGTGATAGGACTACTCTACAGGCCAGGTACTCTAGCTTCACTGTCTGATAGGACACTAGGTCACTAGGTGTCACTGGTGATAGAACTACTCTACAGGTCAAGTACTCTAGCTTCACTGTCTGATAGGACACTAGGTCACTAGGTGTCACTGGTGATAGGACACTAGGTGTCACTGGTGATAGGACTACTCTACAGGTCAGGTACTCTAGCTTCACTGTCTAATAGGTCACTAGGTGTCACTGGTGATAGGACTACTCTACAGGCCAGGTACTCTAGCTTCACCGTCTGATAGGACACTAGGTCACTAGGTGTCACTGGTGATAGGACTAATCTACAGGCCAGGTACTCTAGCTTCACTGTCTAATAGGTCACTGGGTGTCACTGGTGATAGGACTACTCTACAGGCCAGGTACTCTAGCTTCACTGTCTGATAGGTCACTAGGTGTCACTGGTGATAGGACTACTCTACAGGCCAGGTACTCTAGCTTCACTGTCTGATAGGTCATTAGGTGTCACTGGTGATAGGACACTAGGTCACTAGGTCATTGGTGATAGAACTACTCTAAAGGTCAGGTACTCTAGCTTCACTGTCTGATAGGTCACTAGGTCACTAGGTGTCACTGGTGATAGGACACTAAGTCACTAGGTGTCACTGGTGAGAGATCTACTCTACAGACCAGGTACTCTAACTTCACTGTCTGATAGGACACTAGGTCACTAGGTGTCACTGGTGATATAACTACTCTACAGACCAGGTACTCTAGCTTCACTGTCTGATAGGACACTAGGTCACTGGGTGTCACTGGTGATAGGACTACTCTACAGGCCAGGTACTCTAGATTCACTGTCTGATAGGACACTAGGTCAAGGCTAGAGCATCCATCGATGGACAACCACCTTTGATGGTGCTTATTAAGACAAGTATGATAAATTGAATAACGTTAGGATAATATGTTTAGTTACCATAAATAATAATATTATTATTATCATTATTATTATAACTAGTAATACGTTCAACACCAACGTTATTTATGCCTTATTATATGTGTAAGTGAGGGTAAGGGTAAAATGAGTGGAAAGGCAACTGCATTATTAGGAAGAAATAATGCTTAGACCAGAGTGAGATCTGAACTCCGACCTCCCAGTCCATAATAAAACCTGATTATATGAGCTTTGCGAGTCCACACCCCACTCATCAAACCCAGTGGCCCGACTATAGCGTGGCTCGATTCTTTGGAGAGTTTGTTTGAGATGGGGAGACGAGTCATGGCGACCGTATATAGATTTGGTGGATTGTGGTTCGATTCCAACAGATACATACATTAATTACTATTTGTTGATGAGCCCGATACACCTGCACAGAGGTTTAATTTCGTCAATTTTCCACACCCACTTCTTAACTCGTCACTACATTTAGTTATCTGATAAAAATAAGCGAGGTGATACATTCTTAAGCCCATTCAGGGGCAGATAAGAATTGGAACGAGCCTATAAGTTATCAAGGTGTTAAGTCCTTTTAAAATATCCACAGTGCATTTATATAATTCCTGTTTATCTCGGAGATAGCTTTATTAATCCATCCAACCTCGTCTTCCTAAGGACACTGGTTTTTATACATAAGCTACGCTTGCTACGTTGAACGGTCCATGTGGCTATCTAGTACTTCATACGCACCATCCGTAGCGGTCCATGTGGCTATCTAGTACTTCATACGTACCCTCCGTAACGTAACGGTCCATGTGGCCAACTATTAACGCCGCGTCCTACTGCCTGTTTGTGTTATAAGCTTATGCACTAATTGCGTTTGTGGTTCTATAGATTAGGAAGGCTATATTTAAGAGTAAGTGTACCCGCATTTGCGTGGAGGGAGAGTATAAAACCATTTAGTAAAAGCCACCCTCAGTATACCAGAGTGAGATTCGAACCTCGACCTCCCAGTCATCGGCGGCCTATCCCACTGCGAGAGTAACGAATTAGACCACGCGACCACCGGGAGCAGGTTACTTTTATATCCCTATCTGGAGTGGAACCAAGGTCACTTCAATGTGCAGACTGGTCGCGCAGACTAAGTGGGAAGGACCATTATGGGACCACTTTAATTTCAGTTTAAAATCTGACGATTGTTTGAATTGGGGCCAAGGTCCCCAGTAAGATGTCACCGTGACTCGAGAGTACGAGACAAGGAGACGGCCAGGGATGCTGTATCGAAAGAAAAGTATTATTATTGTTAGCACCGCGTCTTACTACCCGTTCGGGTTATACGCACTTACGCTAATGTGTAATGGTAGGGTGATTGTGAGATGAAATGGAGGACCTACAGTTTAACGTGGAATCCGAACCACGGTGGAGGCCTGGCATTCCCCACATTCACAAGATGTCTTGTCAGAGGTGAAGGAAGGGTTTGGTAATCAGATAAATCTGTGCCGGGACCGAGGATTGAACCCCGGACCTCCAGCACAGAAGTCTGACACCTTACCCCCTAGACCTCCAGGTCACCTTGGAAAAAAGAGTTTAATCTAATATTAATAATCTCTTATCCCCTTCAGTGGCAGCGTGGTCTGACGCGCTGCCCTCGCAGTAGATTAGACTGCCGATGACGCGGAGAACAAGGTTCGAATCTCGGTCGGGTGTACTGAAGGTGGTTTTTTTCCAAAATTATTTTACACTATCCCTTACCCGCCTCGGTGGCGTAGTTGGCTAACACGTTTGTCGTGCTTCGCTCGACTGCTGAGGACGGGGAGATCGAGGTTCGAATCTCGGTCGGGTTAACTGGGGGTGGTTTTTCCTAAATGGTTTTCCACTCTTCCTCCACGCAAATGCGGGTTCACTTCCTCTAATTCAACCTTCCCAGTTCCTAATCCATTAGAGTAATTAGTACTTAAAGCATATAACCCGAACGGGTAGTAAGACACGGTGCTAAATATTATTATTACACTATCCCTCCATACAAATGTGGGTACACTTCCTGTAAATATGACCTTCCTTATTCCTAAAAAGCATTGGCGTGATTAGTACATAAGCGTATGACCCAAACGGTACTGAAAAAAAATAGTCCTCAACTCATCAACGGTCTTCTATTCACGCGAGAGAAAATAAAACTACGCCTATCCTCTGAAAAAAATAGCTCTTGTTTCGTCCCGTTGCAGATGTGGTATGTCAGGAGGACGATACCACCAGCACTACCACAGCTGCTACCACCACCAGACCACGAGATACCAGGATCATCGGCGGGACCAACGCCAAAGAGGGGCAGTACCCCTACCAGGTATCGTGACAACAGCTCTCACCTATCAGCTCTCAATATCACCTCTGAGGGCAGTGCAGGTCTTATGGAAGAAAAGCTTCACCTTCGCTATCTCTCAAGTTAACTGTTGCCAAATCTCCTCGCTCTCAGGTATGTCTGAATGTGGTGTGCTGGGGTTAGAAGGAGCTAATGGCAACATCGACGAAACAGCGTTGTGAAACTTGTCTTATATTTGAGAGGAGATTGACCACACAAAAACGGGAAAATGACAACGCTGTTTCTCCAATAGAAACCATGCAGTTCCCTCAGAGATGATATCCAGTGTAGTGAATCAAGATGGATAGTTATCTGTTGGTTCACCAAGGTCTTCCACATTGACCTCTGGTCTGACCACCACAAGGGAAATGATAATTTGGTCAGTGGCGGCTCGTAGCTAAAATTAGCGGGGGGTGCTGCTCCAGAAAATGTTTAACCTTTGTTTTAAAATTGTGTAAAAGGAAAAAAAAATTATAAAAAGAAAATTTATTCAGGAACTTGATAAAATCTTAACAAAAAAAATTATTTTACTTTCTTTAACTTAAATCTATTCATTTAAAAATGAAATCCATTCTTCTTGCTTTAATTTTCGCAAAAAGTTCAATAATTTTCTCCTTGATCTCTGGATTACAATTGAGGAAATTTTTCTCCATTGAAAGTACTGCAAGCCCATTTAGTCTTTCCGTTAAATAAAATAACCGAAAAAGATGAATCAAATAGAATAGCTGGAAGCAGAATAATATAATTCTACACTCTTCTACACTTTATCACATTCAAGAATATGGTACACGGTTTTTAAGCACAACACACGATGAGTAAAAAATAAACCCTTCCAACATCACGACAGAGCCGGCACTGCGAGAGCAACAGTGCTCTCTCTACCTGTCAGTCCGCCTTACTTCCCACCCCTCTCCTATGTGTGCATGCGCACAACAGTCAAACACCACGTCGCTGGCACTGTGAAGCGCACAGTTCCATACAAATATGTTTGTATCTTTTTCATAAACTGGGGAATGGCTACTGAAGTACTGACATTATGTTTAAGGAATATATATTGTACTATAAAAATAAATAGAATAGGATTCATTATATTAAATGCTATCGATAATATCAAATAGAGATAGGGGGTGCTGAAGTTCCGCGGTGCCTACACACGAGCCGCCACTGAGTTTGGTTGTGGTCGAAGCAGTTCCAGAGACTGGGAAATATCAACTTCTAGGCAAGAAAGAGTCAAATAGGGGAGGAAATATCATCTTAAATATTTATATCGATAACCTCGCAATTATATGTAGAACTATATGAATATTTCTAAATATAAATATGTGCTTCTTAAATTGTTTGAAAAATTGTTTGAATAATTCGTTTTATCTTTGAAAAATACAACAAAAAACGAATATGTTGTTCTTTTCCATATTTTAAAACACATAGAAAGCAAAAATGTTTCGAACAAAAAAAACTTATCTAAATTTTACAATATCAACTTTTGAAAAATTCTAAAAAATGCCTTTAAAGTATCCAGATATGTTTGCTTCAAAATAAAACTGAACTCATATTCTTCGAATCTAAAAATTATATCTGGGCACGGGAATCGATCCCGGGGCCTATGGCTTAGAACATTAATGCTCTAACCACTGAGATATCCCGTGCCCAAGGTCAGTCTTCACTCATATTCTAGGGCAGAGTCTGTGATGGACACGCGGAAATCGTCATCTACGTGCGAGTGATCAATGAATGTCACGAGCCATTAGATAACTTAAGTCTTCTTAGACTCGGGAGGGGTTTGTGCTAAGTCAAAGGTCCCGGGCTCGATTCCCGTGTGCAGGTGTCATTTTTAAATTTAAATATTATGATATTTTAGATGCAGCTGTAACCGTAGCGAACAAATAAATTGTTCCTGTGTGTTGTGTGCCTTGCAGGTGTCTCTGAAGAACAATGGTCTCCATTTCTGTGGCGGGGCCCTCATATCGCTCAAACATGTCCTCACAGCCGGTCATTGTGTCGTGGAGTAAGTACCAGACAGGAGTTCGATACCAGGAATAGGGGAAATAGTCAAAAAACAACAACTAATGGATCATGGTTTCGTAAAGTTTGACTGTTCCTACAGTAGCCCCGTGGCTTCTTTGGTGCTGACTGACAGCTTTGAAAAGTTATCAGACCAAATTATGTATCCCTACTCCAAACCATATGATCTGCAAATACACGTGTTTGGCAGCTGTCATTTCTGACAGTCAAAATTTAGGTATATACCTAAATGTTGACTGTCAGAAGTCAGCTGTTAGCTGTCAGTCAGTACCAAAGAAGCCACGGGGCTACTGTAGATGCAATCAAATGTTCAGAGAGGGATCCTTTTTGACAATACGAAAATGTTTCCTTGGCCCTGTCGAGGGACAGTCTAAAACCTATTTTGTGGTGAAAGGCATGGCGGGGTTTCACAAACCGACCAACGTATCCTTCCGCGCCCAAAAATAACGGGTGTATCAAGGAGACAGTAGATGGTGCTAGTAGCTCCCGGACAGGTCTTGTGGAAAAATCGTGACGTTTGTAAATACCAGTTTTCTCGAGAACGAGTGAAATGTTTATGTTAATATTTTCAACACCACTTCTAAGAAACTGTATCGATGTTTATTAATTGTTACATTTTATTATTTTTTTATTATGAAGCCGGCAGTGTTTTCTATTGAAAAATATCAGTTTTATCGATATTTGATCATTGTTAAAAGTACAGAGGAGGTGTATGTATAAAAAGTATAACTTAATCAACGTGCTTCTATTGTTGAACAAACCGTTTCCGAAAAGAAAATTGTAAAACAATAAAAATTCTTGAAGATAACCGTTTGTTCCCACGGGCCTGCCTTTCCACACCAAATGAAAAGGGCTAATTGCCTTAACCTCCCAACGTAGGCCCACTTAAAATAGTCTGAGGACGCGGGTTCAATTCTATATAAGAGTGCTATTTTTATGAATAAACACCCGGTCCGACAGCAGGTGTAGATAAGGCTGTCAGAAGGTGGAGATGAGGCTGTCAGAAGGTGGAGATGAGGCTGTCAGAAGGTGGAGATGAGGCTGTCAGAAGGTGGAGATGAGGTTGAGAGAAGGTAGAGATGAGGCTGTCAGAAGGTGGAGATGAGGTTGAGAGAAGGTAGAGATGAGCTTGATAGAAGGTGGAAATGAGGCTGTCAGAAGGTGGAAATGAGGCTGTCAGAAGGTGGAGATGAGCTTGATAGAAGGTAGAGATGAGCTTGATAGAAGGTGGATATGAGGCTGTCATAATGTGGAAATGAGTCTGTCAGAAGGTGAAGATGAGACTGCCGTAGCGCCAGTAGAAACGCTCATATTATCTTGTGTGTGTGTCCAGGGTGGAGATGAACAACATCCAGGTGGTGGCGGGGATCCTGAAGAGCACAGACAATACCGTCACAAGAAGTGTCATCAACATGATCGTCCACGAGGAATACTACGTGGGAGCTTCCGGTGAAGCTATCAATGACATCGCCGTACTAGTGGTGAGTATCTGGGCCATTGACGGGCTAGGGCCATACTAGAGGTGAGTATCTGGGCTATTGACGGGCTAGGGCCGGCTCGCGCAGGGCTAACTCCACTCGGAGGGAATGTACCATAGTGAAGCGATTGCCAGCAGATCTGCAGTGTGGTGTGTGTTTCAGGTGTCCAGCCCTTTCCCCTCAGACAACGTCAACATAGAGGCCATACCTCTGTCTCAATCGACCAACGAGGAACAGAAGACCTGCGTGGTCACAGGATGGGGAGTGCTCAAGTATGTAAGTTAAAAACAGACCTCTCAGCTCTAAGTAATCAGGGGACCTTCAAGGGGACATGAGGTAGAGGGAGAACTGTGGTAACACGGGTCATCAGGAGCTTCAACCCCTTGTAACCAGGTGACAGGAGGTGGAGGGAATACTATTGCTCTTTCCGCACAGACCAGCCAAGGGTAGGTGACTCCGTGATGACGTCATAATATTGCTCTTTCCGCACAGACCAGCCAAGGGTAGGTGACTCCGTGATGACGTCATACTATTGCTCTTTCCGCACAGACCAGCCAAGGGTAGTTGACTCCGTGATGACGTCATACTCTTGCTCTTTCCGCACAGACCAGCCAAGGGTAGTTGACTCCGTGATGACGTCATACTATTGCTCTTTCCGCACAGACCAGCCAAGAGTAGTTGACTCTGTGATGACGTCATACTATTGCTCTTTCCGTATAGACCAGCCAAGGGTAATTGACCCCGTGATGACGTCATACTCTTGCTCCGTGTTCCAGAACAGCAGGAAAGTGGCCGAGACCCTCCAGTTCCTGAAAGTGCCCCTCGTCACGTTCGACGAGTGTATCAACAAGTATCCTCAGCTCGTCAAGGGGGAGCTGTGCGCCGGGTTTATCGACGGTTCAGGGGACGCTTGTCAGGTAACCGGAACTAAACAAACCTTGTAATGGCCATAAGTATACAGACCTTGACACGACCAATACATATACGTACTTTGTATCTTCTCTCTGTGGTACTTAGGGCGACTCTGGCGGCCCGCTGACGTGTGTCGGTTATCTGACAGGCCTCGTGTCCTGGGGCTACGGTTGCGCCACCCCGGGCTATCCAGGGGTGTACACAGACGTGGCCTATTACAAGGCGTGGGTGGAGCAGTACGTAACCGCGGACACCCCTCCGGTCTTGGACGACTCCGACAAAGACGTGTCTCAAGTTACGGATACAGATATCTCCAACAGGAACGACGCGGTGTCCAGATCTTTCAAGGACATCTTCAAAGTGGCTCTTTTGCTCCTGGCCTACCGTTTAATCTGGACATATCTCTAAAATTTGAAGAAGAAGAAAAAAAATGTAGTGTATGGATTTATTTTGAGAGACAAGTTCAGTCAATTTGTTAAAGAATTTGTTGCAGAGTTAAATTTAGGAATCAAACCGTGTAGTTTCCAAATTTATAAAGAAACAATAGTGTTTAACGATGTGGTGGCCCAATGGCTGAGTAATTTTATAGTAACGAAAATTGATAAAAATAAAGAGAGAGGAAAAATAAACTAATCAATGTAAGTTTAATGAAGAAAGTCCAAAGAGAAAGAGGGAAAATGAAGGAACAATCCAATGCACAAAAGGGACTTCTTCGNTTTTTTTTTTTTTTTGATAAAGGTAAAGAATACCAAAATATTATTCAATTTGTGTTCAAATGTGTGTTAGTATTTTTATAATATAGAGGATATAAGAAAGAAAGAAGATGTCAACCTTGTGCATTGGATTCTTCCCATATTTTTCCTCTTTCCCGAGGTGGGCTTTCTTCATTTAACTTACACTTATTAGTTTATTTTTATTTGTTTTTATCAATTGCCATTATTAAAAAAAATCAATAGTGTTGTTCTATCTGATACCATCATAAATGAAACAAACTTGTGTCGGTGTTTATTTCTAATAAAGACTTGTAGCTTTTTTTTTATCAGATCTACAGGCGTAATGAATCATCCAATACAGCAATATAATTTGATTATCTAGTCATTTAATTAATGTAGGTATTTATTGTGTATATAATAAACATATTTTATCGTATTTATATTTGTGAGTCTGAAAATCTAATTTATATTATTGGTTACATTTTCTCATTAAAAAAAATGAAATATCTGAACCAGCTTCTTCTTTAGTTAATATTTATTTCAAATATTTTGATTACCTATAAAATGACACAGAATATTCTAGAAAATATTTTCAAATTGATAAAAAAAATGTACCTAAAACTATGAAAAACAATGTTAAATTAATGCGCATAACTAAATCAAACACGCGCTTTACAAATGTAAAATGCATTGAAAAGCTTTAACAAGTAAACTCTCACATTCTGATAAATATAATATTGATTTACAAATATGTGCTTCATAAGTAATATCTATAATTTTAATGGTTGGTTTTTTAAAGCTTAGTGAAATTTTAGAAAGCGAATGTGTCAGCTTATTTTGGCAAGATAAGCTGATTCCTCTCCGCCTAACGCGCCCGGAGAGTCAAGCCTGCGGGGAGCTAGGAGGGTAATGCGCGCGCAACTGTTCATCCCAGCCAATGAAGGCGACCAGTAGGCCGGCTATCCCCGACTCGTGAGTGTTACATTCTGGCCATACAGAGTGTGTTGTGTGTGTGTGTGTGTCAAAGGTTTATTTCAGTGAAGATTAGTTTAGTTCTGTGATTGTGAATTGGGGCTTATTATTTTATTGGGTTGTATTAAATTCCGTATTATAATTTATATATAATAGTAATTAGTTGAATTTTTATTAAATAAGTCTATTAGGGGGTCTTTTGAACGAAAAATACATTTAAAAGTAAAAATAGAATGACCAAAACGAGATATTTCACATAAGGTACAAAAATGAATAAATAAATAATGATTTTAATAGTAGTAGTAGGTCTGTCTGTCTGTCTTATATACCCTCATAAAATCCCATTTCCGACATCATTTAGTGTGCCCCTTTATGAGTGTTCATGACCCAGCTCACCCAAAAAATATCACCACGCTTCACCATTGGTTGAAATATCTTATGTTTGAATATGTATGCCGTTAATAAACATAAATATTATTTATAAACCATGCTAATTATACTACAGAAATACCTAAAAATGCCTAAAATAATTACTCAAACAGAGAAAATATGAGAAAAAAAATCCCAAAAATACTAAAATAATTACCCATAAAAAAAATTGCTCAACCAGAAGATAACGAACCATATTTATGTTCACCTAGGTAGTGTTGATGAATTACCAAAGATTAAAATAAAAACACCTTTAAATTGCTTCTTTAGGAATTTACCAAACCCTTCCTTCACCTCTGACAAGACATCTTGTGAATGTGGGGAATGCCAGGTCTCCACCGTGGTTCGGATTCCACGTTAAACTGTAGGTCCTTCATTTCATCTCACAATCACCCTACCATTACACATTAGCGTAAGTGCGTATAACCCGAATGGGTAGTAAGACGCGGTGATAATAATAATAATAATAATAATATAAAAAAATAAAAAAAGAGTGCGTTGGCCGGGAATCGAACCCGGATCAACTGCTTGGAAGGCAACTATGCTCACCATTACACCACCAACGCACGGTTGGTAATTATTGCTGTCCATAGGTATCTAACGTGATTTGTATTGACAGCGCTGATGATAATAATAATAATAATAATTATTATTATTATTATTATTATAATAATAAAACGTCACAGCCTCTTGTTACTCTTTGTTTTCAAAAAGCTCAAACTCAGGGTCTGTGTGTTTGCTCGAGTATTTACGTCACGTCACGTCACGTCACGTCACGTCACGTGAGTTGTAAACATTAAGTTGATCGTGATTCTGCCTTGACCGTGATAATGATCGTTATAAAACCATCTAAAGGTATTTCCTTAGATCAAATACCTGTAAGGTAGAAGACAATTTGGTCTTCATGGTATGACCAAAAAAAACCAATGAATCGGAATCTAACTCCTGACAAAAAAAAATAATCATAGGTTTGAACGAATCTGTAAATTTGCTGACGTCAACGTGTTTGTTTGAATCTCAAGCTCAGATACTTTAGATAAAACATTGTGCTGACGTCATCACTGTCAATACAAATGAGGTTAGATACCTTTGGTCAACGATAATTACCATCCGTGCGTTGGTGGTGTAATGGTGAGCATAGTTGCCTTCCAAGCAGTTGATCCGGGTACGATTCCCGGCCAACGCACCCTCTTTTTATTTTATTTTTACTTTTTATATAATTATTATTATTACTATTGGCACCGCGTCTTACTACCCGTTCGGGTTATACGCACTTACGCTAATGTGTAATGGTAGGGTGATTGTGAGATGAAATGGAGGACCTACAGTTTAACGTGGAATCCGAACCACGGTGGAGGCCTGGCATTCCCCACATTCACAAGATGTCTTGTCAGAGGTGAAGGAAGGGTTTGGTAATCAAATAAATCTTTTCCGGGACCGAGGATTGAACCCCGGACCCACAGCATAAAAGTCTGACACCTTACCCCCTAGACAGCCAGGTCACCTTTATTTATAATACATTAAACCATGATGGGATAGAAATATAATCTACCTGTAAGATTAAATAAAACCGCAAGAATTAATATTATCTGTCTAAAGCTATGTGCCTATACACATACAATGCCGGTGTGTTTTTAAAAACCTAGTCTAGCAGTTGAAACATTGGGTTAACATCTGATAAGGGAAAGCCTTTTATCAACTGTGGGCTGCAACAGAATCTCTCGGAAATGTCTACATTTTCCAACACTCCTCCTCTTGGTGTAAAATTTGTTTATTCGGCTGCAGCGATGGGATTGATACTACCGACAGTTGTGTGTCTCTTGCTGATTCAAGGTGAGACGATACATGTTGTTAGGACTCAAGACAGTTGTGTGTCTCTTGCTGATTCAAGGTGAGACGATACATGTTAGGACTCAAGACAGCTGTGTGTCTTGCTGATTCAAGGTGAGGCGATACATATTAGGACTCAAGACAGTTGTGTGTCTCTTGCTGATTCAAGGTGAGGCGATACATGTTAGGACTCAAGACAGTTGTGTGTCTTCTTGCTGATTCAAGGTGAGACGATACATGTTAGGACTCAAGACAGTTGTGTGTCTCTTGCTGATTCAAGGTGAGACGATACATGTTGTTAGGATGTTACATGTTCTGGATGCGATTGATGCTGCAATTTGCTAGGATTTAACCTCCTTGTCTAATTTTTTGATGGATGTTATCTTCCATTGCAATAGTGAAATATTACTCTAACATCATTTAGGTCATAATGAATAGTTTTATAATCAACAATTTATTATATTATTATTATTATTATTATTATTATTATTAGTAGTAGTAGTAGTAGTAGTAGTAGTAGTAGTAGTAGTATTAGCACTACGTCTTACTACCCGTCCAGGCTATACGCACTTACGCTAATGTGTAATGGTAGGTGATTGTGAGATGGAATGGAGGACCTACAGTTTAACGTGGGATCCGAACCACGGTGTAGGCCTGGCATTCCCCACATTCACAAGATGTCTTGTCAGAGGTGAAGGAAGGGTTTGGTAATCAGATAAATCCATGCCGGGACCGAGGATTGAACCCCGGCCGCCAGCACAGAAGTCTGTATTATATTATTAATAGTAATACTGGTAATAATGGAAATAGAAGTAGTAATAGTAGCAGTATGGTGTAGTATAAAGTAAGATTGTTTATTTTCCTTGGCATGGCCTCTTAAAAGGGTAATATCATTACCAGAAGTATACTCGGTTCTCGGTAAATTTGAATTATTCTGACATCTGAAAATGTAAATAACAGCCCTGTTTACTAATTATCTATTATGTTATATCATACCCCTATAAAGCCTACACGGCTGACTCACTCACTGACATTAATGTTTACCCACTTACAGATGAGCTAGAAACTTGAAATTTGGCAAACTTATAGCTTCTAGCCTGTAGCCGACGGGAAAATTCTAAAAAGTTAAGAAATTTTATTTTTAAATCCAGAAAAAATTCCAAAATGTCGGAGCAACTTTAAAATCGGTACGTACCTTTCTTTGGAGGCCTCTTGTGACTAAACGGTAAGACCTGTCAACAAACGGCTCTGGAATTACATTAGTTTACATCCACTTGCAAAGAAAACGCAGCAGGGGGGGGGAGGGGGTTGGGGGCGTAGCCCCTAACGAGCAAAGCGAGCTAGATCTGTATAGTCTGCTCTCGGTAATATTGATAGCACACGCATATTCCGGCCTAGGTGTCCCAAGCAGCAGTGCCAGTGTCCCTGGACCTCCGAGTGTTCGTGGGGACAGCTCAACCCCTTCTGTCCCCGCGGGGCCTAACCTCACATCGTCAAGCGACAGCGGTCCCAGGATCATAGGAGGGTCCCCGGCCTTCCAGGGGCAGTTCCCCTACCAGGTGAGACGACGATACCGCCCGCAAGTCTTTGTGTGTCTCTATAGCGCCGCGTCTTACTACCCGTCCGGTTTACACGCATATGTACTAATTACTATGATGGTTTTAGAGATCAGTTAGGTTATATTTAGAAGAAATGTACTCACATTTTCGTCGAGAGAGAGAGTGGAGAACCATTTTGAAAAAACCACTCCAAGTACACCCAACCGATATTTAAACCTCTATATCCCTCTAATCGGCAGTCTAGCCTACTGGGAGATTAGCGCCTTAGACCATGTGCCCACCGAAGTGGCTGGTAGGGGAGTCACTTAAATAACTATTTGAGTTTGGCTCTCCTTGATAAAAGTCAAATTTGGCAAATTTTGAGTCTGTATCACAAACACCACGGTCAATAGTTTTGGTCTTGCTTAAGAGTTAATCAGAGAAAATAACTTAGTATTTCCACTCGCTTCGGTGGCCGCATGGTCTAAGGCGCTACTCTCACAGTAGACTAGACTGCCAGTGACGGGGAGATTGAGGTTCGAATCTCGGTCGGGTGTACCGAGGGTTGTCTTTAAAAAAATTCCACTCTCTCTCCACGAAAATACGGGTACACTTTCTATAGATATAACCTTCCCGATCCCTAAAACTATTATCGTAATTGGTACGACCCGAGCGGGTAGTAAGACGTGATGCTAAAACAAAACAAAAAAAACTTTGGATTTCGAGAGCCCTGAGAAGGGACATGAGTATCAATAAGTTGAAGGGCAAATTTACAAATATAATAATATTATTATTATTACAGCGTCTTACTACCCGTTCGGGTTATACGCACTTACGCTAATGTGTAGTGGTAGGGTGATTGTGAGATGGAATGGAGGACCTACAGTTTAACGTGGGATCCGAACCACAGTGGAGGCCTGGCATTCCCACACATTCACAAGATGCCTTGTCAGAGGTGAAGGAAGGGTTTGGTAATCTGATAAATCTGTCCCGGGACCGGGGATTGAACCCCGGCCGCCAGCATATAAGTTTGACACCTTACCCCCTAGACCGCCAGGTCTCCAATAATAGTTATAATGATAATGTTCAGGTATCTCTGCGACTAAGAGGCTCGTCACACTTCTGTGGTGGGGTCGTCATCGGCCGGAGAACTGTCCTGACTGCGGCCCACTGTCTGCAAGGGTGAGTATTTCCTGGATCTTATGCAACTCCACAGTACCGCGATACGGTATACACAGCAGTACACCCAGTACACCCTGAGTCAGGTGAGAACATCCGTCTGGAAGGGCTGTTTGGATTCTGGTCAGATCTAGTATAGCTTCGTTTATATAACCTCTATTGATGTGTTAGCGGTCACGGAGCCAAAACCCCGAGTAAGAGGGATCCCCTGAATGCTATCGTGTCGTGGAGTGTTGCCAGGGTATGCAGAGCGTGTTACAACTGTACCTGGGATATGTTCTCATCATTCAGTAGAACATTTATTGGTTAAGTACAGTATCAACATTCCCATGTGGGGTATATGGAGCAGAGCCTATGCATGATTGGTCAAATGGGGACAGAGTAGGGAGAACCTATCACAGGTACAGTTGTAACAAGCTCTGCTTCCCCTGGTCAAATGGGGACAGAGTGGGGGAGAACCTATCACAGGTACAGTTATAACAAGCTCTGCTTACCCTGGTCAAATGGGGACAGAGTGGGGGAGAACATATCACAGGTACAGTTGTAACAAGCTCTGCTTACCT
>CABFVX010010090.1:0-15514 GCA_902151425.1 Timema shepardi | reverse complement strand
TTTTGTAATGTTTATTATTTGTATACTTAGGGTTGTTAGTGAGTCGGGACAGTTCCCATTATGTTTAAAATGTTTATATACCTAGGATTGTTGGTGAGTCTAGATAGCTTATTGTTACGTTTAATATATTTTTATATACATGTTTATGGTTGTTAGAGAGATTTGGGATAGTTTAATGTTATGTTTAACAAATATAAGTTTATGGGTTCTTAATAGTGGGGCCGCGGGCCAACTAGCTCACAAATCTTCGAACGGTGTCCAACCTATTGCTTAAAGGGTGGAGTTATTATTGTTGGGCTCGAAAACTTGGTACTCATTTTGGTACTAGTTGATATGCCTATCGGCTGCTTTAGTTAACAATGGGGTCTTGGCTCCCTTTGGGCTATGCTAGAGCTTGGGTCGAATCCGAGCAAATATTTGGGAATTGTAGCGTTCAATGTATGTAAGGAGACCAATTTATCAACAATTTTGGGGTCACCCGTTGGCGGTGCCAATTCTAGGGTCTTAAGATAAGACAGAAAATATTTTGCTATTGTTGTATCGCCCTTCTGGCCGTGGCATGTGTTTATGTGTTACTTCGCCCTTCTGGCGTATGTTGCCGCTTGGTGTTTGTAAACTCTAATGTTCCACCCCCCCACCCCCACCCCCCATTAAGCTGTATTATGTTTGAATGAATACAAATTATTACTCTCTTGTTTCCACCTCTGTCCATTATTTGATTGGGATGATGAGGGAGGCTGGTTGCAGGACCTACAGTTTAACGTGGAATCCGAACCACGGTGAAGGCCTGGCATTCCACACATTTACAAGATGTATTGTCAGAGGTGAAGGAAGGGTTTGGTTATCAGATAAATCTGTGCCGGGACCGAGGATTGAGCCCCGGCCGCCAGCATAGAAGTCTGACACCTTACCCCTAGACCGCCAGGTCACCTTCACTTGTCTATAACAACAAAAACTTGCCCCTTTCCAACTCTTGAACATGGCGCGTAACTCACGAAGTACATATAAATACAAGGCTAAAATAAACTATTCTACAAAAATATAGATTCCCAATATATTTCAAATACGACTCAACAGGCCGCTCTGACTCCGACCCAATAGGTCGGGATTGGATCGAAATTTGTTGATTTAGCTTACTTTACGAATAAAAAGGTCAGTTAAATTCGTAAGGCGGGCGTGGATTAAACGCAGGCAGTTTATTGTGTCTCGATTCTGAGGAATATACTTATTAAAGTATTTAAATGGCCATAACTCCATGGTGTGAGCCCGCAAGCGAGATATACCGACCGAGCGGCCACCGCCGTTAGCGAAGCAAAACAGTGGGCGATTTGCGGCCCACTAAACAGGTGAAGGAGATGATTGGGGTGAGGCGGCACCTAGAGTATATTAAATATATACAAAAAAAACACATCGAGTGATGTATTGTTGACTTGTGGGGCGATATACTGGGGGAGAAGGAGAAATAAAACGTTTTTAACAAATATTTAAGCCAGCCTTGAAATATTTTTATCATCTCATCTATGATATCCTGAGAATAAAATCAAAGATGAACATTTTCAAAAATAATAATAATAAGATAGTTAAATCACATGGAAATAAGATGTATTTGTTAAATCATCAATTTTAATAATGGTGCAGTATTAATATATGTGTTTTACAGTAGACCCGAATATAATGCATTCAGCCACCAAGCGCTGTAGTCGATAAGTGAGTGTGAGAAGAATACAAGAATAGCTGTTATTGTTCTATCGGAACTCTTTGAATGTTTCTGATATTAACGTCCTTAGGAAGAATTAAACTGAAGTAGAAACTTTAATACTTGGCATATTTCGATTGCATTCCTTCCATTTAAATAAATGTAACTTCATTTTCCAGGAGAGAGAAAAATATATATTGACCATTTTCCACCCCACATCTTTAGTAGAAACTAATGGTACAGGTTTCCAGAATCATGAAGATAGTAGGACGCGACCTTACGCGGTCTCTAGACCATGTATTACAGTGAAGGTTGAAAGTAAAGAAGACGCCTTTGTCGGCGCCACATGATTGCGAGCTGATAGTTTCCTCCTGAGTTATATGGTACCGCGCGACCTCATGTACACCCCTCCTCCTTCTCCAGATGGAAATACTCCTTGCGGAGGGATTTATTTTGAAAGACTCGCTTTTGAGTTACCCTCACAACTCATAAAATTAGGAAACAAAATTCATCACTAACAAAGTCCGCTTTTCTTAGAAAAGGCCTTTAGAAAATATAAAAAAAATAATTCTGGCAACATTGATAAAATTTCATATTACTTTTATAGGTATTGATAATCTCAAACTACTACACATCAGATGACTTGCCGTATGAATACGTGTAAGAAGGTCTATTAACATTTCTATCTGTCCGGTAAATCCCTTTATGTGAAACTTGAACTGTAGAACGAACACATACACTGTTAGAAAACTATAATAAAATTGTAACTATAAAAACTCCGTCGAAAAATTATTTATTCTAGTGTACGGGTGGGAAAATTAAAGGAACCATCTGACCTGGGCGTACGGATAGTGTGTCTTATTTACTATGATCTGAGAGGACAAGGTTCAATCCCGACCAATTGCATAGAGAGTAAATTTTACGCATGACGATTTTCAATTCTACTTTTAAACGAATGCCAATGAAATTCCTCTCAACTTCTCTTCCTGAAAAAGCTGTTAGTATAATTGTGCTTTTGTTAATAAATAAATATTAACACAATTATTGTGCTGCTTATAAAATAGCACGCTATGAAACTAAATGTAAAGAAAGTTTTAAATGATACACAAAACTTTCTTTTTTTAGTAGTAAGGAATAAAAATATGTTGCTGATAGCTAAAACGAATAGTAAGTTACGGATACACATTCATTTTTTAAAGTGTCAACTCTCAGATGAGAGCTAGTTCATGTTAAAAGCACGCATACATTAATTACGCTAGAGGAATATAAATTTGGAAGGTAGAATTTGGGAGTAAATGTACCAGTATTTGCGTGGAGATAGATAGAACGCGAAACTATTCGGGGGGTGGGGGGCATCCTTAGTACACTCGACCGGGATTCGAACAGACCTTTCCATCACCGGAAAAAAGTCACACACAAGAGTGACACGTTAGACCAATCAACCACTAATACGAGTTGGTATGTAAATCGTTTTCTATATTATTTTTTTAAGTAGTATTAAAATAAATGATTGATTTCTACGCAACTATTGGCTGTTCTTGTTCTGATACAAAGTGATTTAATTGCAATTTCCCATTCATCCGTAATATTAATGCACTAATAATTAATTTAAATATAGCTGATAGATATGTTAACACAATTTAAATATAGACTATACGTACATTGTTACAAACATATTATCTTTTTATAATAATGGAAATGTTTGTGTGTTTGTTTATGTACGATGCCCTGCCAAATCTACGGCACGCAGAGATCTGAAATTTTTAACTTAGTTGGACAGAAGGGGGTCCAAATGCACCTCGAAGCAGGATTTTAACATTTTTAATTAGATTTTTAATTTGGCAATTTTTAAACAAATTTTTGGTGGGTCACGGTCAATGACGTGCGGGATTGCTAGTGGTTTAATATGCATCGATTACCCTGAGGTCAAAAGCTTTTGTAGCTAAACGAGCGTATTCATGAATAATTTACTTGAAATTGTGCATAAATAAATGTAAACATATTTTACTGCATTTTCAGGCACAACCGGGATATTGTGATTATACTGGAGCTTAACATCACAAAATATTCGTAACATACGCAATCTAAATTTATAAATGGAACACATCAAGGTGGGATGGAAGGGGGGGCATGAGAAAAGATAAGTTCTTTTGCAGTTTTTATAGCAAAACTTTTTTGCCAACATTAAACAAATAATTCTCCAGTATAAGCATAGGGTTTAATTTTCTTCAACAGTTATTGAATACCTACCCACCTTGGAGGTGTAGTTAACTAACGCGCTAGTTTCATGTTGAGCTAGACCACCGAGGACGGTGGGATTAGTTTCTAATCTCGCTCGGGTGAGCTGGGGTGATTTTACTACAGGGTTTTCCAATCAGCCTCCACACAAATTCGGATTCGCTTCCTATGTATTCAACCTTCTCAATTCCTATCCCATTAGTGTAGTTAGTACTTAAGTGTTAAACCCGAACGGTTAGTAAGGCGTAGTGATAAATAAATTAATACAAATATTGAATACCTGTCAAGGGTGTCCTGAAATTTAATGACAATCTTTCTCTTAATTTAAAAAGTGTATCATCTAATTTCGCTTTGCTCATTACAGATATTTAAAAACTGTTGGTATCACTATTTGAAGAAAATTAAACACTATGTTTCCATTAGAGCAATTTTATAGGCTATTTACTTCCACTAAAAAAAAAGTGTTTTGCTATAAAAACTCCAAAAACACCTACCTTTGCTCGTGTTCCCTTTCTACCCACCTGGAAGAACTTCAAAAGTGATTAGTCCAATGCCCAAGGTCGCATTTAGGCAAGCCAAATTTTACGTCAAGTGAAATTGATTTCTACGATCTATAAAATGACTTATAACAAATATATTAGCGATAAAATAATATACTATTAGCTAACTTAACTTAATGAACTTCAAGCGATTGGTATTTAACTTCTTTTTAACTGATTTCCATAAACCTCAAAGCTAATTTGATTGGTATTTCCCTACTATTAATTCAATTCCACAACTCCAAAGCTTATACGAATGAGACTTCACTACTCTTTTTTAATGAATGAAACCTATAAGGGAACTAATTCTCTCCTTTCCTCCGGAAAAGTAACAAAGACTGTCTTCTACTTACTTGCTCAGCGTGTGGATGAAATGGATCCCATTCCTCTCCTACCCTCTTTTCCTCGCTCAAGCCATCAGAACGAAATGTCATTTCTAATACTTTTTTTATAAAAATTACTTATATAAATTTATATATGCTGACAGACTCGAGTCAACAGTTATGTAATCTAGACAATTGAAAGGAAGTGAGGAAAGGCGCTATAAAAAAATAATAATGCTCCCACTTGTTTCATTTAAAGATTTAATAAATTATTCGTTGAATCACCGTCGACAGAGCACTTTTGAGTTTAAAAAAAAAGTGACAATGGACGATGACTTCATAGCCCTAAGAACACACGCAGTCGCTTACAATGTACGAAGTCACGATGCATTGAGACGGAAAGTAGTTTCAGTGAAACCAATTATATATTCATATGTCAACTGTTGCATCTAACAACAACAAATAATCAGACTAATTTAGATTAGTTATTCAAACTTGAATTAAAATTGATTTTGAATTTTATAAAGTCAATTATAATAAAGCCAGCAAAACATTATATTATTATGTATAATTTAATATCATAGTAAAATAAGCATTATATAATATATCATATTTACTAAGGAAGTTGAAAGAATGCAACGCTTAACAATTAAGCATATATGAAAGGCCAAAACTTGGGTAATCAATAATTGGAATTACGAAAATCAAGCGTACCTGAATCATAGTTGAATAAATTTAAAAATTATCCGTGGACACGGGAATCGAACCCATGGCATTTAGTAAGAAAACAAAACGTTTCAAACGTATTTTGAATATTTCAAAGCACAATATATATCAACAAAAGGTAAGTTTACATTCATAATTATATATAAGATGGTTAATGTTCATTCCCGTGGCTTAAGGGGGTCGAGCACTCATCGAGGGGATCCTATTTAGATTCCGAATGGTTCTGACCAAGATCTGTATTAGGTTTGTATAGAATTGTCCTAAAAATCAAATTAGAAATGTAATGTTTCGATATTGCACATTAAGTATTCAGTACCATAAAAAAAATACATGATATTATAATAACCTATACAAAAATTCTAAAATTATATTAAATCAGTAAGGTCATTCAATTAACATACACCGACAGATGCGTCTAAGACGTTAAACTCGCATTGGATTTGGCCTTTATTGATGAGGAATTCGAGGTTCAAGTCTCAACCTCACCGCCAACGGCAGACAAATGCGATAATGTGATTCTAGCGCCTTAGACCACCTGGCCATTGGGTTGAGCAGGGTTTTTTTTCTTAGTAGACACTAAAATTGTAGTGGACGACTTCACTAAGGGCACCGCCTACATCAGGAGAACATTTTCACACTGCAGTACTTATTTCAGGAAGGGCAATCAATCTTCCAAAGCACACCACTAACACACTCCTCAATTATCTTAGAGTTCATGATATGACCCTGTTAAAACCTTCATTTTGGTTGACGAGGGCTAGATTTATGTTTCTAACCATTTTCTTTTGTATTAGAATTCCGATATTTTACTTGAAATTTCGTTGAAATGAGATAATTTCACCTATTATATGTTGATATTTTTCACCTCAGTTTATACATGAACTATATTTTTAAATAACAAACAAAATTTTTTAAATGGGATTGCTGAACGCCCCCAACGAGTCTCAACGACCTAGAAGGCGGCCCCCCTAAAGACTAGTTATACGATCATACGATCATACGATCAAAAATCAGTAGTTTGTATTCAAACAGTTGAATTTTGTGTAAAATCTGTTTCCCCCATCCTTCTAATGAGAAATGGAGCCAGGGTCGGTGACCTTCAGATAACGCGTGTGTGCGCGTTCTTGGGGGAGGGGAGTTAAGAAGTGGTGTGAAGGGTAACGGGGGAGAGAGTGTGCCTCGCTAACAGCACCCATGTCAAGGGTCGACCATGTCCTAAGTGCTACGAGCCATCTGCCTATTCCATCCCTCTTGCTAGTGTGACGACCTCTTTGCCTGATTTTATCAACATGCTCTTACAAAATATTCACAGCTAGGTTCAAGCCACATGAAGGCGAGAGCATCACAAGGGACGTGTAACTTTAGTCCTTTTAGTTGATAAATATATCTTATTATTAAGTCCACAGCCCGAAAGTTGTTTTGTTGAGATTTCCATCCATTCGGAGCTGAGTATTCAATCAGCCCTTCGGCTGGTTAGTAATGCCTGCACAATCTGGTAAAAATCCCAAATATTAGGGAAGTTCAAGAAGTGCCGTGATTTCCCGTTGCCTTTCACACTGAAGTTCTATGAGCGAGTGCAAAAAGGCCTGCCAATTTTACTTTCAAGGTTTTTTTTACATGCCACAATCGACATGGAACCAACGGCTTTACTTTCTCTTTGAAGGAAGGTATGTTACGGATTTTGATCGCACAAGAAAAATCCTTCGACCTCAACTGGGTTTGAATCCAAGAACATCGGGTCCTGAGGCGAGCACTTCACCCTTTAATAAAATTGAAAAATTATAGCTTGATATGAGAATTGAACTCAGAGCCTTGTGTATTGTAAAGCTATGCTGTCACCAAATAACGATTCAGGTCCAACCAGTGCCTCATTCTCATTCGCTTCTCAGCGGTTAGTATTATATTCATTTATGTAAAAAAAAAAAACACTACCCGTTCGTATTAAAAGCATATGTACTTACTACACTAATGTGTTGAGGAAGGGTTAATTTAAAGGAGGTGTACTCGAATTCGCGTGGCAATAGAGAAGAAAATCATTTAGAAAAGAAAAATTATACAACTGACAGGAATTCAAACTCTGATCTGCCCATTGACAGTCTAGTATATTGCTAGACCTTAAACCATTCGAACATACTAGGTGTTCTAGAATGATATATTTATTTATTTTTGGTTACTTGACATTAATGTTTTAAATATAAAATATCATCACTATATTAATTTTTTTAAATAACATCTCTTAGGACACAACTAACACTGTCTTATCATAAAACACCAAAACACTGCTCCAGAAATATTAATATCTAGTTAATAAGTCATCCTCATATCCCACATTATTTTAGGCTATTTCTAAAATTTAGTCAGATCTTCTAAAATATATACAGTCACCAACCATGTACAGTGAGTCACGGGGAATTCGCTCAGTTATATAGCTTATTGGACAACCTTTATTTATATCATGCATGAAGAAAGTAGGCCTATGTATATGAAAGCGGGACATAGGCGACAATAAGGCACAAAGAAAAGTGAAGAAAAGGTAATTCTTAATTATTTGCTTAAAATATATCCAAAATATAAAAAATAATTTTGCTTAATAGTTAAGAAATTTTTAATTTTAAATAAGAAAATCAATTGCCATCTGAGGTTTTGGTGTTAGTTTGATACTGCGAGGTTCGACAAAAAATAAACAAACAGGCGTTTAATATACACATGGTAATACTAGTGCGTAGGTCTACAATTATATTGTATTCAAAATAAATAGCACCACATAATTAATTTCTACTTCATTGGAATTCAAACCAAAATTTATTGTGGCGAGAGGGAGGAGAGGGGGCAAAGTTAATCGTTATATAAAATTTAGATTCTAAAGCATTAAGCCTCGACAACCAATACAACCATCTAGAAAAACAAACCCATTTGAAGAGTTTTACCAATATGCAGATTCCTTGATGAGACTATACTTGTAGAATGTTCCGTTTCATTTTGTTAGTATTAAACCCACATTATATATATATATATATAAGTAACAGAATATGTCAAAATATGACTTACAAATTTACATAACATAGGGGAGTATATCCAATACTAGACACCTATTATAGTACCTATATGTTTACCTAATGGATAGCAGGAATTTCCAGAAAGCAAATAGTAAATATCTTCCTAAACTACACCTTAAGTCGAACCCAAATACGCTTGACTTGTTTACGACCACTCAAACCACACGTAGCTTTAGCTATGAGCAAGGATAATTTCTGTGTAGGTGAGTTGCAACCTAATCTTAAAATCGTGTACGAGTTGCAGCCCGACTTTTTCAGGAGACACGTATGAATTGCGGCCCACTCACTTGAGAGAGGTAAAAGTTGCGTTCATCCAATTAGCAGTGGGATTTCTAACATGATGTCTTTACTTTCAGATAGAAAAACTATTATCGTCTCATGTTGACATCCCCCGTAATATCCAAATTTCCTCAGTTCTTGTAGTTCAATGTTTTTGGCAAAAATTCGAAGATTTTTTTATGTTAGGTTAGGCCAACAGTCTGAACCGCAGTTTGTACGTGGCTCTAAAAATGTGGGGCCGCAATTCAACTGTCCCTTTAGAGGTAAACAACTCGTACTACCGCAACTCACCTGAAGCCGATAATTGTGTACCCAAACAACGCAATGCATTGATCAATCGGTATATATTCATAACAAATTAATAAGTTTTTAATGTATTCTACTATTACTTTATACCAAATTCCCAGGATATATTTGTATATTCTAAGATTGTTTCGTACGTTTGAAAGGGTGGTAAAATTATAGTATCCGTATCATACAGTTGGCGACGCTGGATACTGCCTCTTGGGGTTATATCAACGTGGATAAGTGACTCGTATGTAACATATATTCGCACACGTTTCAGTAGCAAGCTGCTGAGATATCCACCCCCCACGGGGAAGATCCAACTGGTTTCTTCAATGAATGGTAAAGTTGGTGTTATAACGTTGCTCGACTAGGGAAGTGGCTCCGCTCCGATGACAATGGTGTAGAGTGCAGTGTAATGTGGTGGCGCTGGATGAATGTTATTGTACCCAGATGTACGGTCTCCGGGTGGTTATGAATATGTAAAGCGGGGCCTCATGCAGGCAGATCTGGGGGCGGGGCCCCTCCGCACCCCCTCCCGGTACAGTCCGGGACAACACGTTGTGAGCTCTATGTACGGACGAGCTTCTTTTCTAAGAATGGTTTTTATCCTCTTTTAAAAATAAATATGAAAATAGTGGGTTACTTTCAATGAGGTTTAAAAGTGTTTTTTCAAATAACTTGTTGTGTGTCTTAACTTCCGCTTAGACTAGCTAAACATAGAATAAGAGAGGTGAATTTTAAAGTAAATAAATTAACACTCGCCAAAATGGGGGGAGGCTGATGAAAAATTAACATTAAGAAATTAATATTCTCAGTACAGCTTTGCACCCTGACTTTACGAGTTAAAACATTGGAGTGAAAACTACTACATAAGCTCTACCAGTATGAGTAAATACTTGGAGAGCTTTGAAATGTGCTGCTGGAGAAGACTTGAGAAGATCAGGTGGATTGACAGTGAGACAGATAAAAATTCCTAAGAAGAGTGGGTGAGAAGGGAACCATTTTGGATCTGATTCTTTGGTACAATCCAAATGGATCGGGCCCATACTTAGGAGGAACTATCTTCTGCATGACGTCATAGAACACAAAGTTGAGGTAAAGAAGAGCTTAGGAAGGAGGATTCAAGTATTGGATGCCATGAAGGAAAGAAGACACAATCTGGGGGTTGAAGGAGACAAAGAATAGGGCCAATTGGCGGTCCAAGTTCACTGGCAAAAGAAATGAACCTGTCGTAGGACAGAACACCTAATCATATTAATGAAAAAAAATCCAAAATAAAAATTACTCTTAAAAATGTCAACAAAAAAATCGAGCTATAAGGTATAGTCAATCCAACAATTGAAGAAACTTTTTTGACTGTTAAAAACGTTATTGTCTGTTATCAATTTATAGGATGCGCTTAACACCTTACACTTTTGACAGATGGTGTCGATTTTGAAAGATGGAATCTTTTGTAAATGTTTGATACTCTAAAATCATTTGTTATCTAAAAAGTTGTTTAAGATTTATATAAAGCTACATAATGGCTAAGTAATACGGTCATCTGCGCACAAAGTCGATTGAGAGAGTGGCGGCTACCAAGACATGAAGTAATGGACCATTGTCTCCGGTTCATTTGAATACATCGGTTGAAAACATGAGCTTTTAAGATCTTGGGAATGTCTTGGTCAAAAGAAGAATCGAACAATGGACCATTTCGAACAATTGTCACTGTCACTGTCCGGCTACAAACGTGATTAGAAAACATTTTAACAAGATCAGATCGAATGGAGGACTATTTGGTGATGTACCGCTTGATTCTCGGGTTCAAAGACGAGGTATAGTAAGATTCTGCTAGGAAGAACACTATTAAACAGTTACAAAAGTTACTAAACCAATTGTAATATATTCATACGTCAAGTCATGTGATCTGCAACTGTCACTTTTGATAAATATGAGGAGTACCTTTAAAATAATATTAATAATATATTAAAATGTTATCACCGTTGACTGCAAAAAAATATGTTTTTATTTCCTAAATTGTTCTTCATATGAAAATTGGACTATATTCTCTTTGAGCGTCACATCTCATTCTAAATAACATGCTTCTACTAGTGTATATAACGGTTCCGCTGGCATTCTCAAATCTGATCCTGGTCCGGTTCTAATCCAGAATATGTACACTGTACTCTGAGAGATGGGTTATGTGATTATTATGTGTTCTGTCTTACGACAGGTTCATTCCTTTAGTGAGTGAATTTAGACCACCAATGCACCCTGTTCTCTGCCCACCCATTAAGCTCCAGATTTTTCTTTTTTCCTTCAAATCATTCAATATTTTAATCCTCCTTGCTCTTTCCTTCAACCCTTCCTTCTATGACATCGTACAGAAGACAGATCCCCCTAAGAATGTGTCCAATTCAGTTTACTTTGTGCCGAAGAATTACATCCAAAATGGTTCTCTTCCCACCCACTCTTCTTAGGACTTCATCATTTGTCGCCCTGTCTGTCCAAATGTAGAATTTCATAAGTTTTTCCCCCAGTCCCAAACTCAAAATCCTGGTCAGCAGTAACCTCTTATTGTTCAAAGGTTCCTTGGCCATAGCGATCCTCGATCTGATTTCTTTGCTTCAGTAGGCATACTTTGTCAGCAGACTTCTCAGGTGATATTCAGGCTGAGGTTTTATTATGCTCTCTAAAGATGAAATATGATACAATTTTTAAAAATCTGGCTCAATTATGTGTCCTAAAATGAGTGTAGGTTGTGGATAGCTCAGACGGGAATCAAGAAGAATAGCGCACGAGAACGCACGCACACACACATCAATATTTAAACTATATTTCAGTTTCGTATTTATTTGTAAAACTAAATCTTGACTGTCAACATAAAATTGCACTTTTCGGATCGGTAACACCGAATTAGTTGAAATGACCGACTTTCTATAGGATCTGATAAAGTAATAACTGTATAAATCAGCAGAAAACTAGTTATTGTTATTATTTTATGCGTCTGACTTTTTTTTTAGCACCACGCTTTACTACCCGTTCGGGTTATACGTTGATGTACTAATTACACTAATGGTTTTAAAGATGTTGAAAGTTATATTTGTAAGAAGTGCACCCGCATTTGCTTGGAGGACAATTAGAAAATAGTTTTGAAAAAAAAACTCTCAGTATACCCAACCGAGATTTGAACATCAATCTCCCCATCATAGTCAGTCTAGTCAACTGATAGAGTAGTGCCTTAGACAATATATCCACCGAAATGGGTGATTAGGACTATTAGTGAATTAAGCTTTAGTGAGGAGGGTGAATACGATCATAAACTTCAATCTAGGAAAACTGTTTCCACTGTATGGAAGGGAAATCTAGTTAAGATCCATTTTATTGCAAATTTTATGGGGGAAAAAATGTTGGCAAAAATAAATAAAATATTGCTTCAGTATTTATTCATTTAATTTGAGTTTATACATATTTTAATCTCAACTGTTCTGGAATGTTTGTCATGAGCATCGCAGCAATTCACCAGAAACTTTTTAAATGAAAATAAAAAATATTGCTCAAATTATGCAATGTCCGTGAAAGATTTTAAAAAATTCTTGAGATTACCGTGGGAAGAAACTAAAACTAAATGTATCTACTGAAGAGATATTTTTTTATTTTGACGAAAACAAATTTTTTATCATAAAAACTGATAAAAATAGACTTAAATCGCGTTTCTTTCCATCCCACCCTAAACCTTGGCCTTTCTTGTCAGAGTTGCGTCGATGTTGGCCTAACCTGTTCGGTCCTTCGCTATCGCCTTTTATAGTAAATACAGAATTTGTTGTTATTGTTTGTGAGTGACTGTACGAGAGAGAGAGAAGATCTCTCGGGAATCTGAATGTGTGAGTCAGATCTGGTTCACGGTCTTTTGATTATGTCATTGGACGTCATCTTTCATTGTGTATGAGTGGAACAATGTCGCTTGTTGGCTTCACGAGACACTACCCACCGGCTACACCGCTCACGTGTTACGCCGAGGAAAGGAGGTTAATCAATTCAACAAGAAATATTTAAACAATTCTACACATTAATCTCATATCTATGGTCAAATATATTGACGACGGGAAGGGATATACCTGGATTGCCGTTAGGAGAACCTTACCAAATTGCAAACCCTTTTTTTTTTTGCTGTCAACATTAATAATATCTTACTATATTACTAGTGTTATTTTATAGGTATTGATACTATCTACCAAAAGTAATATCTGAGAATCCTACGACTTGAAGTATGGATACATTAAAGTAATTGTAAATGTTAGATATGGCCTTTCTTTTCAGATGCCTAGTAAACTTGTCTTGGATATCCCCATATTTGCATTAATGGAGTGGGTATGATAAAGGTAGAATTAAGGAGAAACGCACCCGCATTGCGTGGAGGTAGCTTGGGGTATTAAAGCAAAAATGTAGAATTGTTGATAAAACATATTTTTGCTTGGAAACTATGTGTATTTTCTTGTGTGTTTGTACAGTATTCAACCCGAAGGGTGATTGTATACTCAACAGTTCCACCGTCATCTGTAAAGTCTAGGCAGCACAGAAGAGGTGTACTAGAGAAATAAGGAGGTCACGCGCCAAGCGAGAGCCGGTCGTACTATCGGCAGCACAAATGAGCCTACTATGTAAATTACTTGACTCATCATCATCATCATTATCATCAGTGACCGTCCCAACATACATAAATATCACGTTATTTAATAGTTGGGTACCATCCGCGGTTTCGCGTAATCGTGGTAGATCTAGGAACGTATTACCGGCGGACATGGGGACCCTGCTGTATAAGGAAAGGAACACAAAGTTGTTTATTTTGAAACAAATATTTGTTAATCAAAGGAGTAAGTATTGTTTCCCAACAACAACAGCAAAAACTATTCAAAACTAGCTTCAATACCCTTTGATAAAAACCACCTCGGCTGGGATCCAAGCCCCTATCCCCTCTTTACTGGCTAACTAGATTATACGAGACTGCATTTTTGGGCCAAGTGAACGACTGGTGCGGATTCACGAGAAAATAAAACACTTTAACCTTAGGTATTTATTCGTAGGTCATGTTTCAAGAGAAAGAAGAAATTAGCTTTTCTTGTACAGGAGATAAGATGAAAATCGTCACCAGAACAAAACAAGACAATGCAAGATTAAATTTTGTTCACCATTTATTAGCCAGTTTCATATGTTTGCTTTGGACGTGTGAATTCATCTTATTCTCCTTCTCATGTCCGGGTTCTATAAACTTGTGATAATATATTGGTTTAATGTGAATGAAGTGTTAGCTCACACGACTAATTGTACTGTTTTTCATCCCTACGCAACAACTGACAACCTAAGATAGGACTGAAAGTGTGAATCTAAAGGACCCGCCCCGCACCCGAGAAAAGGAGAGGATTTAACACCACAGCGAAGAAAGAAAAACCTAGATCAGTCGATCGTAATTTGTTCTGAGCTACACTTCTTTTAGATCAATGTGGTTTAGTTTTCATTTTTCCAGAGAACGTTAGTGCACTTCCTTAAAATAAGCCTTTCGCTAATAGTCTTTCTGTAGAAGTGCCTTTGAACGTTAATAATGATAGTAATAATAGTAATAATAAAATAATAATAAATATTCCTTTCCCATCCAGTAAGATAGATCAAGTTTAATCGATATCCAGTAGCAGAACTAAAGTGTACCTCACAGGTGGCAATGTAGTATAAGAGAGTTAAAATCACATTTCACTTTGTCACTGTTGATGGAGAGGTTAGGGGTTCGAACCGTTGGGGATTTATCTTAATCTTTCCCTGAATATGCAGGTGCTTTCCCTCTAAAAATATCTTAAAATGAAAACACCATTGGTATTATACTCGTAGGTCGATTACAAACAAAGAAGATAAACTAGGAGAAGTGGACTCACCTCCTTGGGGTAGCTCTTGGCGACCAGAGCGGGGGAGGAAGGCTGAGACGCCTTACCTGTTGCAACCCCCATAATACACACCACCGCCGTTATTCTGTAACACACAACACACACACTTATAGTAGGATTGTGTGATAAAGATATAATTAGAAAACAAAACCTGTTTATTAAAATTTATATTAATTTAATAGATTATTATAGTTATTCTATCTATTAAAATTGACAGATGCAAATCACACGATTTTATGAATAGATACATGATTGTTGTTTAGCAAATTTTATGAATGTCAAAAATCTGTCTTACTACCCAAATTCTAGTGTACTTTTAGCTGGTAAGAATGTGCATAGCGTATTTCAAAGTGGAAGAGGGGAGTAGTGGGGGGGTTGGGTAGTACAGAGCTGCTATTGGTTGGATTTGGTCACGTGACCACTCCTCCTGCTCTCTGATTGGCTGTTGGTTTCC
>CABFVX010010088.1:0-15519 GCA_902151425.1 Timema shepardi | reverse complement strand
AATGACATAATTTACTGATTTAATGATTATTGTATTTCATATTTTGAGTAAAATATCATTTTCCCAGATTTTTATTGTGATTTACCGAATTCCTGGCTTATTCCCGTTTTTTCCCGATCACTTAAAATTCCAGGCTAATTCCCGTTTTCCCTGATTTTCCCGGATGGTAGACACCCAGGCTAATTTATAATTTTATCTAGTTGTGTTATTTTTGTGAGAATATTTTTTCCAAATGAAATTGTTTGCTTACTAAAAAGGCCCTGACACAGAGTCTGTCTGTATCCGTAGGTCTGTAGTCCGTGAACCTCAAGAAATTATATTTGTGACTCCACAGTTCATATCCGTAATCATGTGACTGTTCCGACCAATGAGATAGAGACTTTGTCCAATCAAAAACTTCAAAAGAAAATTGTATACACCAAGGAGCGAGCGCCAAGCAGTCAGCTGATTAATCTAAGAAACTAAAAAAATGACTTTGTAGATAAAACTTCTTAAATCATAGTAATATTACAATAAATATATTTGTAACACAATTTTAACTATCAAACTTGAAGTTAGCCTTAAATGTAAAACAAATCTAAGTACCAGTATTCTCAATGTAAGCAAAGAAAGCAAATTTAATATTATTTTCGTGCGTCCTTTATCTAAGTTATAGGTTTTGATCTTTATCATGCCCAATTACAAAATAAAATTCTAATTGTAAACAAGTTATTTTGGTGTTTAAGATAGATGTGAACGCGCATGCACGTATTTACTCAGCTTTGATTGGTAGTCCATAAGAAATAATCCTAAGGGTCAATGTTTTAATGTCAGGCTAATGTACAAGTTGACTAAGTTGAGGTTTAATACAACCTAGAGTTAAAACTTCAAGTTAACATAGTTTACTGTTTGAATGGCTTTTTATGTGGAGGTTAGTTGACTTGGAGTTAATTTGTTGAATGCAGAGGTCGGTAGTATATTTTTACTCAAATGTCACTCGAACAAAAATATTTTTAGTGGACATGGGGATAAATGAATGCTGAAATGCATTAGTAATCATTATCTAATTTATTTTTAAATAAATTTGCGAGTCTTTTACATGTTTCAGACACTTTTACTAACATGTTATATACTAATATTTTCCTAATGTTCCCTCCAAAAACTATTACATTATTTTTAAATCTAGTTAATATATTTAATGACTTATCTTATCCTGCTTAAGAATAAACTGGAGTGTTTAAAAAATGGTTGAGGAGAGTGCGCGAGAACTAGTACATGTAAGACTTTTTTATACAAGCTAGTAGATAAATAATGATTTAACGTCATCCTTCTACTCACAAGGCTTCGGAGAGTCAATTTGAGCTAAAACCAAAATTAATATAAATATTTGTTATGATAAATAATTAAATCAAAACTCATCTAAGTCATGAAATATTACCATGTTGCTGAGCGAGATCCTAATATTTCAAGAAAAATGTGTTAATAACGTTTGAATAATTAGGTTTTGACAGTTTGGAATAGTTTATGATAATAAAAAAATTACTAATTGCATATTATGATACTTTAATAAACCGATAACCAAATAACTTAAACCTAGATGACTTTTATTAAAATTTCGAACATCAGTTTAATATATATGTTTCTATGTGATTTTGGTGAGTTGTTAAAATGTTGCAAATATAAAAAGGTTATCATATAATTATAATATGAGTAAGGTATCATTTGATTCTCAGTATCCTTGTGAGGGAAATGATTTTATAAAATAATTTATTACTTGCTATTTTGTATAAATAAAAGGTCGTATATACCGCTACTAGTGTAGGCTATGTAATACCTCAACCTTGACCTTTATGAAGTGTTAGAATAAACAAAAAAATTCAATTAAAATTTGTGTTTCTACTGAATCATTATTTTATTTGTTAGTGTTGATTTATTTAAGCCATTAGGTCTACTTTATTTATTTTAAACAAGTACCACACTTCCATAGTTGGGTGTGAACATTTCTTCCTCGATAACTAAGTTCAGGTTTAAAGTGAAACTTTAACTATGACACCACAGTATATCTATTTAATACAACTAGGCCTAAAATTTTATGAAAAACATTGACCATATTCTCGAAAAACTATTACGCTAAGTAGAGTAAAACTAGTACAGAAAAAAATGGAAATATGTTACACTAAAGCATAGACGTTGGAATTTAGTTGCAAGAAGGTCCTACATAGCAACAAAGGTTTTAGTTTTTAAACGTTAGGCTACCACGGCTGTGTATGAACAACTTTTTCTCAATAGATTCATCTTTAAAGTAAAACTTTAAATAATTGTATGGTAAGAGACTTGATACAAAATATGCCTAGACCTTTATGAAGTGCTCAAAAAAGGAATTATAAGTTGTTTTTACACATAACTATGAAATATTTAAATTAATAAGGCATTGTAAAGGCCCACTTTTTAATTGATGACAGGCTGCCAAATTATAGATTAGGCCTATTTACATTCCTTCGGCCAAACTATTCAGTAATCAAAGAATCTTGCATTGATATTTGGTTTAATACTAACGATTACCATAAATTTATATATTTTTCATTTATTCATTTTATAACTCTAATAGCTAGGCTTGCATTTGTTATCTTTCAAAACTATCTCCAATAAATTCTAACAAATCAGTGGCAATAATTTTCATAAGTCTAAAACTTTTTTTAATGTAGCTCAACAAATTCTTCAAAATAATTAATAGTTCATGTTCAAAATGTAGAATTTTTACGCAGGTTAAAAAACACTATTATATTATAAATATCTTAATCTGAATCAAATAGCATAATTAAACTTTATATTATCGAAATCCAACATCACATATTGGAATGTTTTGAACCTTAGTTTAAGTAAAAAAAACCTACCTGTTATTAATGCCTCAAATTAGATTCCGTTCGACTGTCTTTAGTTTTCTGAAACATTTAACTATTTTAAAGAAAAACCAAATCACCTTAAAAAACCGTTAGGCAGTATAGCCATCAGAAGATGTTAAAAGTCTAGCGTAGAATATAATCAGCACGCATGTAAATAATAAACTGAAAGATAGATATTTAAATAACTATTTATAATACTATATAAAATTTTATCTAACGTAATTCTAATAAAATTGATACCATATGGGGAAGAAATAAGTGGGTATCGTTAGTGTGTATTCTTAAAAAATAGATCAACAACTGATCAGGTGATCACCATTCAGCAAATAATTGAAAAAAGTGGGAATACAACCTGATGGTTCCTTGATTATACATAGGAATAAAAGAAGCCTATGATTCCGGTAAAATTAACAAATTATTTAAAATTTAAAAAATGTAAGTGTACAATCTAAAGAATGAAATACAAGTGTTCTACCTAAACCTTAAATTTATGATTTGAGCTTTACCTTATTGAACCATATTTTTACCCTAACGCCTAACTTTGATGGTTCAAATACAAAAAATATATATATAATAACAATACACAAATTGAAAGAGTGTGCTAGGTAAGTTAAAAATTGCCAAAAAAGGGGAAAACATCAGCAATGCCCACGCAATATAGAACAGCTGCGGGCAGTTCCCCACGGCCTACCCCAACAACAAATACCATTTAACCAGAACGTAACTATGCCTCAGAAAAGATCATCTTACAGACTATGATTATCATGTGATGCCTAAGGATGAACGTAAAAAGGGAGTAAGAACCAAATTCATCGTACTATGTTGTTTATTAAATACCAATAGAGAATAATAAAACACTTTTTTTTGTTTATTTTAGTTAAATAGCCATTGCCATTAGATATTTCATCTTTAGTCAAAGTCCTAAGTTTTATTTCGATTAATCTTTGACACATATAGTAAGAGTAAACGTCTAAAGTTAAAGTTAGTTATTCTTTTAAATAAATACAAGTGCAAAAGAAATACTACCATTGGATATTTCAACTTAGTTAAAGTCCTAAACTAAGTCCATTTATCTTTGACACATATACCAGTGGAAAAGTTCATAATGAAAGTTCCAAGTTTTAAGTCAATGCATATAAGAAATGGTTCCTAACTGCCGAAAGAGAATTTTGAAAACATAGATGACTATGCCAAAAATAAATTTTAGCTTGCATTGTTATTATCCTCGCCTTCGTTTGCTCTATCTATAACCAGAGCCAGTCCCAAAGTAGTTCATCATTCACATGGGCACTCTTTTATACGCTGAAGCACAGGTCACAGAAAGTGGAAAGAAGTGGGGGAAACGAAAGAACCAGAACATGGCGGGGAACGACCCACAAGCTTCTAGATGGCCGAGGAAACAAAGCTTGGGCACTAGCGATGTTCTTTCCAATCGGTGACCAGTGGTGGGGGACGGCTGTTGTTGTTGAGTGTTTGAATGGGCGCGTCTCTCAGTACAGTTTCGACGGTTGTCAGGTTCGTGCGGTTTGTTTCGGTGGGCCGGCCGGGCGTGTAGTAGAGCCAGCTGCTGGTGGAGTTGGTGCAATTGGGTAAGTAGGGTGTATTTCTTGTTCTTTGTCGTGTTTAGCTAGTGGCTAATGCTACATTATGATCCAGGAATACTTATATCTTTACCACCAGATATGTTAAAATACACCTCTATTTAATATTAAAAGGATGACCAAGAGACTGATGAAAACTTTTAGGTTGATTCTTGTAGCACAAAACCGATCTTTTAATCACAGAGGGAATTAGATTATTAAGTAATTTTGGTTCTTAAATATTCCAAAGGATTCTGAAGAAGTGTTAGGCTTAATGAAAAGTTTTCATTGGCTTCCGACACCTCTTTCTCATGGTATATAAGAATATAAAAAAATATATTTTATAACATATTTTTCGCAATATGTTGACTTAATGCACTGTGGTGATGTTATTAGACTGATGCAACAGTACATTACATACAATGCGGACGAGTGGAGACTCTTTATCGCATATCAAAAATAAGTATCAAAGCAATGGTGTTACACTATAATAGTAAGTAATAAGTATGTTTCAGTCAAAGTTGGTCGAACAGTGTTCCTTAAATAAAGTAATGAAAATTTAGTCTTCAGTGGCGGCGTGTAATATTTATTTTTGGTGGTGCCTGGTCAAAGCTTACCGATAATGATTTTTTCTCTCCCGGTGTCAACATATTAAATTAAATTTATTTAAGATTTTTAATTGTTAAAATCACTAGAATTACAAAACCACTAAACAAATCAACAAACATAAATAATAAAATATTAAAGGTTTTGAATTAAACTTATCTAATTATTTGTACACAAGTTGTTTACGTCTGTTCGTCTGATTGACATTTCTTTCTGGTTTCGAACCATGTATTGCTAACTCGTATATCAACTCATCCTTAAACAAGGCACTAGGGTCAGGATGTTCCATTTTACAACTTTACGAATAGGTAGGATTAAGCACCACAAAACCAACCAATACATGATATCCCAAAAATACTAAAACAGCCGATAAATTTGGCTCCACCTTTATCATTAACCCCAATCTGGGTAAAATAAAGTACTTTAATTATGGAAATGTATATCGCGTTTTTCAACAGGAGTGTACCGGTCTCTAAAATGGCTCCACGTCCATCCTCACATTGAACAAGAACAAATGGTTCAACTTGGGTAACTTGTGTATTTCCCTTATTCAAAACCTTGTCATTGCTTTAAAGGGGTGTGTTAATGTAAGATTGGTACATTTTATTAACTAAAATATTTGTAAACAATACTAGCTTCACGCAATTATTAGCCCACATCAACTTAATTAAATTAACAAGTAAATATTTTTAAATTTTGTAATGATAGTTAATATTTTACCGACACGTTTTTTATCTAATTATTCATATATTGATTTATTTCATATATTTAATAAAATTAGCCAACGTTGTCAAAATACGAGTTGGCCTTGTATGTGCAAAAGAGAGTAAAATATACTCTTGGAAATAGTATTATGGCATCAATTAACGGTGTCCATATCTTGTACATATTTAAAACACAAAGCCAAATCCTTCATGCTTATTTTTTCATTCTTGTAATTAATAGTACAGATCATATATGTATCATTTGTTATGAAGAAATCAACAAAGTAAAACAAAACCTTAAAGAACATTGCCCATCTTCTTGCAGGTCAAGGCATAGATAAAAGTATAGTATGGGTCAAGGCTCACCCACTAGATGCTCTATTGAGTGGATGGAATTACTCAAGTCCCAAAAGATACCCGAAGTATTCTTCTATCTTACATAATGGTATCCAGACGATAGCTTGAAAATCTCAGCCACGGGTGTCCATCAAACTATATTATAAAGTTAATGATGTTAACCAAACTTCCATGCCCACCTAGCAACATTAAAAATGTATTTCAACATTAAATAAGCTATATAGTTATATGTATGTTTTTAAACAGATCCTAATTTGTCTTTTCTTAAAAATATTTTTATTGGAAGGAGCTGTTATTGCTAATGATAGTTGTTTAAACTACTCTTTCGAACAAGGTCTATTATTGTTATTTTTTTTTTACTTTAAAGAAGGAATTTATCTTTGACACGTTGGCATACGAATGTGTATTGTTTGAAAAAAAAACCTAATTAATAATCTCTGTAATTAAATTTGAAAATGCGCAAGATGTCTGATGTTTTAAAGATAACCGTTATTTAAAACTAGGAATTGTAAGTAAACCAATACGCTCTTTACTATATTTCATTTGATAAAAAAATATTGTAATCCTCACGCATCTTAGCTTTGTATGAGGTAATATTTGCATGTGTAGTTTTCGTTACTTTTTACAATCGACTGGTTGCAAGCTTAATGTCTGAATATTCTGGAAAAGAATGGACATTTCCCTTTAAAGTCTCTTAAATTTGTCGTATTAGTAGGAAAGCTTACATATTTTCTTTAATAAAGGACTTATTCTTCCTGAAATATAGGTTAGATAATTGGAATAATGAATATTCTTGATTCAATTTTACAACATGGGTTTGAAATTTATTTAATTTAATCTTTTTTATGAACAAATTACAAAAGCTTTCTCTAGCCTCTATTGGAAAGATCCAAACTTGGGGTCCTAAATTAATACTTAAGTATTTATTTACCATCAATTTTATTGTGCTCATTTCAATTTGTACTTTAGGACCTGTACAATTTTTATCTGCCACATTATTATGTTTATTTTACCATTATTTTCTTAAATAGACCCACTAGACTTATTTACACATCTAAATATAGACCATTATTTATTTTTTCATTTTAGTAGTCTTGTGTCAAAGCCTAAGAGACCTGGATTGGCATAATATTACATACTGTAAATATCTTATTTATGTTAGGATTAGTTTGTCTAGTATTAAAAATAGGTGATGTCCTCCAATTTATGAACTTATTATATGGGCCTAAAAGTGTTTGTCTCATAGCCAAGTAATATTAGGTCTTTTTCTAGTTTTGGGGTTGTTCCCTTTGGCTTCTTCTGTAAACTGGTTCAAATAAGAACTTCTCATAGATGGTCAGGTTATGTGCAGGCAGTTTGATGATCGGTTTTTAATTACTTATTTTATTTTGGCACTATTAGGTGAATATTGTGTTTTTAACAGGTCCAACTTTTTGATCAAATTGGCAGTCCTATTTTTTGAGACCCAAAATATTCTATGAGGCCTTCTATAAGCATAAATACTAATACACTAATATAATTAGGAGAAGTAAGATTGAATTTATAGTGAGTATATCTGCATTTTCATGAAGGGAGAGTGGAAAACCACACTCACCACACCGAGATTTGAACCCCAATCTCCCCATCATCAGCGGTATTCTATTGCGAGAATGATGCCTAAGACTAAACCACTACTGAAGTGGGTATAAGGTGAACAACGATTCATTCAATAAAAATTTTACTTTTTATTTTGTTAAATTAAATTAGATTTATTGACTAACAAACAAAGGAAAATTTATCATTAATATAATTATAATTTAAAGTTAGCTACAACTTACTGAATAAATTGAAAAATAGCTTCTTATTTTTTTCATGTTAAAGGCATTTCGCTTTTCACAGATTTGGTATCAATAGGGAACATATCTGCTACATATGACGGGGTCCGCCTGTACTATTTAAATCATCACATAAAAGGGTGTGGTCCTCACAGTCCTTGGATACAAAACTTACTGGTACCAGTACTGTTAGCACAAGTACAGTAGCCCCATGGCTTCTTTGGTGCTGACTAATAGCTGACAGCTGACTTCTGACAGTCAAAATTTAGGTATATATCTAAATTTTGACCGTTATAAGTGACGGCTGCTAAACACATGTTTTTGCATATCATCTTGGTTCGGCGTAGGGATACGTAATTTGGTCTGGTAACTTTTTAAAGCTGTCAGTCAGCACCAAAGAAGCCATGGGGCTACTGTATTGGGGCTGACACTCTTTTATAAAATACTTGCTCTTTTTACCATTGGAACACAGATGGGAGGATAACATTAGAATGAACCTGAAAGAAATAGGGTCTAATGAGGTGGACTGGATAGAACTAGCTCAAGATTTGAATAAGTGGCATACCTTTGTAGGTGCAGCAATGCACTTTCAAGCTTCTAATGCCATAGAGTAAGGCCTATCGCCCACAGAGCTACTCAAATAAGACTCAAAAGTGACGCCTGTAAAACCTAAATTACCAACCAGTAGTTTGAGCATCACCGCTAATATATTTATATAGTGATCCACTCACGGGACTGGGCTACTGTTTGCTAGTCAATTTATGATATGTCTGTGTCACTGGAAATTCAGCATGCTAGTCCACAGGCTACCTCAGTTAAAAACTCAGTCCTCATGACTGAACAACATTGAACAGTTAATGTACTAACGTATTCAGAGTAGCTTTCTTTCCACATTCTGTATCTTCTTTTATTGTTATTGTTGTGAGTATTATAATTATGATTATATTCTTTTCATTGTATACATGAATCCAAAATCTTCTTTTGTTCCGTCTCTTAGATCTGTAGAAATAATAAAGAAACAAATATTTTAGAAGACTGAAGAATGTGCTTGCAGCTAAATAGTAAAAAACTAATTGAAATTTTGCCACTTTTCCTTAACACAGTGTGCGAAATATAAGTTACAAGTGTCTGACCAGTTAGTGACTTCAATCATCAGTTGAGTCGCTCTGTTCTGCGAAACATAGCCTAAGTTACTTTGATCACTAACCAGTCCAATCACAGTTGAGTCGCTCTGTTCTGTGAAACATAGCCTAAGTAACTTTGATCACTAACCAGTCCAATCACAGCTGAGTCGCTCTGTTCTGCGAAACATAGCCTAAGTAACAACAAGTTGTTCATATTAATATAAAGAATAAAAATTAATATGTTTGAGTTCATATTTTCAAAATTTCTGGAAATTTTATTTTTCCAGTCTCGGGCAGTTTGCAGCATCAATTCATCAATGTGTGTGTGGTACAGTCGAATTTAATCGAAGCAAATATTTTGGATTGTATAAAAAATGGATATTCATCATGGTGGAAAGCGGTCCTTTGAAGCTGCAGATAAAGAGAGAAGATTTCCAATGTTCCGCAGTCAATCGCTCCGAGATCTGGCCAGGTCTTATAAGAGATTGTCTGGAGGATCCAGACGGCGCTCCAAATCGGAAATCAGATGCTACGCGTCTGTATCTAAGGAAGAAGTAAGTGCATGTGAGATGAATTTGGACGGCATGTTGATAATCTACTTGGCAAACCCAATCCACAAAATATAATAATTTAACGGGGCCGCCACCACTAATTTAGAAAACTGGGATATTTTGTGTCTGGGAAAACACGGGTAATTTAATAAATTCTAAAGAACTGCAATATTTTGAATTTAGGACATTAAACTGAAAACCTTTTTTATAGAAAAAAAAATTTAAGACTAAGAATGTTAATTTGAATACATATCTTATACCCCTTCCCCATTTTTGCTCTTTATTTAACAACTGCATTATTTGTCATAATAGGGTGACCTGGCGGTCTAGCGGTAAGTTGTCAGACTTCTGTGCTGGCGGCCGGGGTTCAATCCTCGGTCCCGGCACAGATTTATCTGATTACCAAACCCTTCCTTCNGAATGTGGGGAATGCCAGGCCTCCACCGTGGTTCGGATCCCACGTTAAACTGTAGGTCCTCCATTTCATCTCACAATCACCTTACCATTACACATTAGCGTAAGAGTGTATAACCCGAACAGGTAGTAATACGCGGTGCTAATAATAATAATAATAATAATAATAATGATAATGATAATGATAATGATAATGATAATGATAATGATGATGATAATAATAAAGTTAAACCATCCTGTTCTAAATACCAATAATATTAGGTAATTCAAAATTGTATAAAATCCTAATTTCATTCCTCAATAGGCCTACTACTCCTAAACCATGGTTCCCACCCTCTTTTGGCTGACGGCCCCTTTGGTATATCATCAGATGGTTATAAAAAACTTAAAGCTTGGTTTTCTAGTTACATCTTTATTTTATCATCTGATAATGATATTAATTTACCAGTTAAAGGTAAAGCGCTCTTACGTGGGGCAACAGACCCTCTTAATGAATTTTAAAGTTTTGATGCGTTGCTGCTTTGTGAGTATTTTTGTGTGTTTCTCACAGGGCTGTGGAGTCTGAGTTTGAAGTTCTTTGGGTTGAGTCTTGATTTGGTAAAAATGTACCGACTCTGGCTTCAAAATAAAAACTCATATATTTACCCCATTTTGTTATAATATTATATTTTTATTTTAAACGACCAATATTATGTATGAAAAAAAGTGCATTGAGCAAAAACATTTAGTAATGAATAAAATGATAAAGTATTAGGATAAAAGTAGAACACAATTAAAAGAAAAGACACTAACACAAATTTACACACACTTCAATATTTCGATGCTATTAAAGCACCTTCCTCACGAAGTAGTAGTAATTAAATATTGGTCGTTTAGTAATGAATAAAATGATAAAGTTTTAGGAAAAAGGTAGAACACAAATAAAGGAAAAGACACTAACACAAATTTACACACACTTCAATATTTTGATGCTATTAAAGCACCTTCCTCAGGAAGTAGTAGTAATACTTCCTGAGGAAGGTGCTTTAATAGCATCGAAATATTGAAGTGTGTGTAAATTTGTGTTAGTGTCTTTTCTTTTATTTGTGTTCTACTTCTTTCCTAATACTCAATCATTTTATTCATTACTAAACGACCAATATTAATAATTTGGGTTGACAAATTTATTAATACAATGTCTATCTAAGAAGGTTCTCATGAAGTAATCTGTATTTCAGTACATTTTTTATTACTTATTATTTATACCTTAGCCATTTACGATAGTCAGACAGTATAAAAATTAAGGAGTCTGAATTGAAGGCTTGGCGTACAGACTCCACAGTTTTGGTCGCACATGGCCGCGATGCTACCATTGGAGAAGGCTAGAAAGGAAAGTTGGGGGGGCAAATCCATGCAGGTGTACAAGCGTTTTACTTTTGGCTGGTCACCTACTAGATGAATTACAACTGATAGAAAGTGTTACCAATACCACATGAAAAAATGGCTTACTTTCTTTGGAAAAGGATTGAAATAAAAATTGACTTAATTTCTTAGCTGTTTTAAACGTTATTTCCTAAGTGTTCAACGCCCCCCCACCCTCCTTAAAATGTTTCACACCCTTGGTTGGGAACCAATGCTCTGAAGTCTGTGGAAAAATTAGTGTTTATTCTTGAAAACTCTTAAAACAGGAAGTTTATAAGTCTTAAGGCTATAGTGACAACCCTCTATCATAAAAGTTAATACATTCTCAGAATGAATTCTAGAGTTTCCTCATTTTGACAGATTATTATTTTCCTTACCACACTAAATATGCTATCTATAGTATTGTGATTGTATCTGAAGGTATTTCATTTATTATTACAAAATATAATGCTAGTTATTTAATTCAGCACACAGCAACACAATACAACCATGTCTAAACTAGGTCTATCAGATTAAAAAAAAATACAAATTGGAACCATTTTATAACACCAACACGTTTCAAGGCATTAATATACTGGTACATCTAGAGATGATTAGATATTTTAGTTTACTTTATGTAAGGTCACTAGTTTTATCTGGGTGCCTGGTAGCCATCCCTAACTACAACACTACTGTGGCACCGTGGGGACTTATGGTCGGGACGGAACCCGAGCGGTAGGGGTGGAAATGGGTGGTTCGTGGGGAGTGAGACTTGAGAGTTAGTCCGATAACGTATATTTATTAACCTATTCAGATGACTAAACTACTACATTAGTAACCGGGTAGATCTCCCGTGACGAGGGAGCAGGCACGGTAGCGGAACCCGCAAACCTTTCTATAGACCCGCGATCAACCCTTCGGCGGGGGAGAACCACCAGATCACATTTTGTTCCCTCCGTGGTTTAGTCAGTCGTTGCTAGATACCGACCCACATGCACTCAGCATGGCTCCAAACACTAAACAACGTGTTATTCTATCTCACAAACTTGCTGATCTCGATATTCCACTAGTCAGGAAGGTCCAACGGTCGCACCGTGCTCGCTCGTCAACAGGATGCAAGCTATATGAAATATATGCTATTCTCAGCAGGAAGGCAACCCAATACTCTTGACTTTCAAGGAAATGTACAAGCGTGGTTTAACCTCTTGCCAGAATAACCCTTAAAATAACTATGCTCTAACATTTATATAATTTGTTATAATAATTATTAATTTTAAATACTATACTACAGGGTTATTCAAATTCCTAGATAAAAAAGTATATGTGCCGTAGGGGTTGACAAGACAAATACTTTCACATGATTAACTTGCGGGTCGATAGTACCTTTGATAGTGATAAAACAAGTATGTTTTCCTTTCACAGGGAAAGAAAAGCACATCAAGCACTGTTTTGTAGCGCTTACGTGAACCACTCAACAGAGAGGCCGGGATTTAGGGGTGCTCACGCAATTTGACACATTTGCGTGAACATCTGAATGTTGTATCACAAAATAAACTCAATTGCAATATTTTTCCCATACTGTCAAGCAGCCCATTGCCAGCTTTGGTGGCCGCATAGTATAAGGTGTAAAGTCTAACTCCCAATGGACTAGAGACTTTCTATGAGAGGTAGATTGAGGTTTGAATACCGGCCATGTGGTTTTCCTAAATGGCTCTCCACTTTATTTTCATGCAAATGTGGGTACACTTTCCATAATTCATCCTTCCTAACACATTCATTTGTATAAATAGTACATATGTTTATAACCTGAGCGGGTAATCATGCTCATGCTAAAATAATGTATATTTATAGCAGGGCTGTTGAGTCGGTACTCCAAGCCTTCGACTGTTGACTCCTCTATTTTTCTATTTTCTGACTACCATAAATATCTAATGTGTGTTATTTAACAAATTGACTGCATTGAAATGCTCTACTACAGATGACTTTGTGGGAAGCTTCTTTGTCATTGTCAATTTATATTTAAATAAATTTGTCAATCCAAATTACAAATTTCAGTCCAAAATAATAAAATAAAATATAAAAACAGTTTTATAATACTATAAGTTTTTAATTTGAAGCCAGAGTTGACTAGTAGAACATTTAATGTTGATCAATTGAACAAGATTACTTTCACTTGCAGCAATTGCAATATATTTTATACAACATTTCCTCTATTCAAAGACACCATCACCATAACTTATCAGTATTAACAACAGAAAAAAAGCTTTGATTTTAAGAAAATTAGTAAAATTAAAATGCCAAAATACTTTTTAGCTAAGAAATATGTTTATCACAGAATTCAATTTACTAACAACAGTAGAAATAGAATCTTAATTATCAGTAGTGTCGCTACCGCTCCTTCCTACAGGCCTAATCTGTCAGGATAGCTTGCGGGGCAGGATAGGGCAGCGCCAAAATAGCTGTGTGGGTTTGTCATTTATAGAAATAAGACTTTGGTTTTTAGGGTTTATTAATAGCACTATGTGTTACTACAAAAATGTGTTGTTAAACAAATATAAAGACTTTGACACAGAGGCTCATGGAAAAACTGGCTTGGTGAGGAATACCCAACCAATGGCTCGACTGACAATTCCACAGATCCAAACTCGGTGTCTTGGGCACGACAGTTGCCCCCCAGCACAACTCATAAGTACCCAATGTTCTAATCCGCGTGACCCCAAAAACAAGCAGTGTGACCCCTCTGAATAGATATTATTTTGTCAGTCTCAATAGTTTAAAAAAATAACCATTTATACATCAAATCGGCCCATACACCGAGAACAAGGACAAGTTGTTTTGAGATGTCAGCAGTTTCGTCCTAATGTTTACTATCTCATCATAACAATTAAACTCGGCCAGTTCTTTCAACACTGTTATGTAAGTTTTAAACAAACCCCTCCAATTTAGGGCAGGGTGATTATAGTTGGTATGTTATTCATCATTTCTTTCTGAATCAATATTAGTCTTTCTTCTGAGCCATCTTTATCTTAACTATCCCATAATATATTATCATCTAGGGCATCAAGAGCGTTGGTCAAAAAATAACTGATTCTTAAACTCTCTCGATTCTAAGAGACACCCCATTTTTAGGAATGTTTAAACGGAAAAAAGTGTGTCTTAGAATTGAAGAAATACTGTAATTGTAATCAAAGAAATTGCTATTTGTTGGAGCTCTGTTGAGTAACCTATCGCTGAAAGTGACTTATTAAGGCTTTATTTTTTATTACATGTTACGCTTGACCTCAAAAATTTTTTAGCTTAGGAAAATTTACATTTATTTTGGATAGAAGCTAAAGAATTTCCATGCTATTTTATTATTTATGGTTATTTACTGCCCTTGTATAATACAAGGTTTGTAGCGAACTAGTTAAATAGGGAATACCTAAAAGAAATAATGAAATTTGGTGTGACGGGTAAAATTCAAGCACACTTCAAATCAAATATATTTGCCATTTTCTAAATACAAAATGTAAGAACCTGACTCACTGTAACCTATTAGTTTCATGTTCAATATTTGAAAAGAGCACTGACATATTTGTTTTTATTAAACCTTCTATTAAGAATCAAATTTAATAAATTTTCGTTTGATAAATCTGAGAAAGTCAGCTAGTCTTAAAACGAGGCAAATTTAAGAATATTTGCACTTGATGTGAATGTATTTAGCTGCCATGTTTGTTCCTTGTCAGTCTCAAGTGGAACCCGGCTGCGACAGTGACGAGGAAGTGTTCTGGGGACCAATAACCGTCCGAGAAATACTAATAACTAATGGTTTGAAGAAGAAAACCAAACTCAGGTGAGTCTTAAAATTACTGTTTTTATTAAGGTATGTATTGCTGCCGAAATTATATCACTTACCACATTGAACATTTTTAACCGGTCTTTTGGGTATTCTTGAAGTGATTTATTTTTAAAGAAATTAAATATAGCAGACTTGTGCACAAAATTATTAAAAAACTAAACATTTTAACATTGTTACCTATAATAATAATAATATTATTATTATTATTATTAGCACCACGTCTTACTACCCGTTCGGGTTATACGCACTTACGCTAATGTGTAATGGTA
>CABFVX010010087.1:0-15523 GCA_902151425.1 Timema shepardi | reverse complement strand
ACCACTGATACAATCTTGTCAGTTCCGAGGTAACTACAACACCACTGATACAATCCTGCCAGTTCCGAGGTAACTACAACACCACTAATACAATCTTGTCAGTTCTGAGGTAACTACACCACTGATACAATCTTGTCAGTTCCGAGGTAACTACAACACCACTCATACAACCGTGCCAGTTCCGAGGTAACTACAACACCACTCATAAAATCTTGTCAGTTCCGAGGTAACTACAACACCACTGATACAATCTTGTCAGTTCCGAGGTAACTACACTACTGATACAATCTTGTCAGTTCCGAGGTAACTACACTACTGATACAATCTTGTCAGTTCCAAGGTAACTACACCACTGATACAACATTGCCAGTTCCGAGGTAACTACAACACCACTAATACAATCTTGTCAGTTCCGAGGTAACTACAACACCACTGATACAATCTTGTCAGTTCCGAGGTAACTACAACACCACTGATACAATCCTGCCAGTTCCGAGGTAACTACAACACCACTCATACACTCTTGTCAGTTCCGAGGTAACTACAACACCACTGATACAATCTTGTCATTTCCGAGGTAACTATAACACCACTGTTACACTCTTGTCATTTCCGAGGTAACTACAACACCACTGTTACAATCTTGTCAGTTCCAAGGTCACACATTGTATCCTCACACGGTTGTCAAGAAGTGCTTGTTGTGTATTGTGTGTATTCTGTGCAGTGGACGCCAGCCAAGCAGGAGAGGGACAACTCGAGATCTCCATCAATGAAGGGGAAGTCCCCAACCATGTGCAGGTGGTGGGTGGAGGGAGGTGCTTGGTGAGCTTCACTCCAGAACACACCAAGCCTCACCTTATTGACATCAAGTTCAATGGCGAGACGGTCACAGGTGTGCTACTATTTACAACATTGCTGTCACTTTCAACATTTTTCCTTGATTTCTCTGTCATTTTTCATTTTCCTTCTTCAAACATTATTTTCATCTTCTTTATTTATATAATAATAAATCTAAGCTAAGTTTTATTTTAACCATTTCTTTTCTCTCCTGTGAGCTTCTTTGCCTTGAACAATTTTTTTGAATTGATCGAGAAGAAAAATTGATGGAACAATAAGTTAAATAAAATTGGGTAACTGATGGGGAAAAATGCTCTAAACGTAATAAATGTTATGTTCTACGGCTGTTAAATGTGAAACTATTCATTGTCTGTAGTAATAAAATAAAAAGTTTGTCTGTCTGACATGATAATCGCACGCCTCACCTCTAAGTTGAATGTTAAATTTGTTATTAGTTTGTCTGATATTTGTTATAAACCGGCTGAGAAGACATAAAATGAAGAGGTTTTTTTCTGTGTGTTTGAATCGAAGAGAAGTGTTTCCCCGCTATCCCAGGTACTGTTTGTATTGTTCATTATGAACAACAAGAACCTCTAGTAATACCTGAACAGTTATCTGTCAGGACGGACACAAGGAAAGAGCTTGACAACATTATTGATTGTTTATTGTTGAGTGATGTTCACAATACACCATCCTCACAGCCAGTGACTCTTGACAGTGTCTCACTTGTTTTATTGTCTGTATTGTTAGCTAGTGACCCAGTGATCCCCAGCAAAGGTTTCTTGTTAGCTAGTGACCCAGTGATCCCCAGCAAAGGTTTCTTGTTAGCTAGTGACCCAGTGATCCCCAGCAAAGTTTCTTGTTAGCTAGTGACCCAGTGATCCCCAACAAAGGTTTCTTGTTAGCTTGGAGTGACCCAGTGATCCCCAGCAAAGGTTTCTTGTTAGCTAGTGACCCAGTGATCCTCACCAAAGTTTCTTGTTATACTTGTAAAGGTCTTATTCCCAACATGTTGTAGTCAAGGACAACATTGGACCTATTTCATGTCATTAAACCCCAACAAAACATTACATTCGTTTTTTTCTTTGATTCTAAACACTACCCTGAGAATGACTGAATTTATTTTCATATGTCAACTTTTAATTTTGTGGTTGTATTTGAAATTACCTAACTTGTGGTAACTTTAGAAAATATTTAATAGCGACTTATTTTGTGTTGCTAACGTTGAAAGAATGATTTCTCCTTCTGACAACAGTAATTATTATAATTATTATTTTGAACAGTTTTGTTTGAGTGACATGTTTGTGTGTTCAAGGTTGTCCCTTTGTGTGCTCCGTGTCGGATACCAGTAGAGTGTCCCTGACCCTTAGAAATCTGGAACTCATCCCTGTCAACGAGTTGGCAAGGTTCCACATGGGTGTTGACGGGTCAGGGAGTGCGGAGTTGGCGGTATCTGTCAGAGGTCAGTATTGTATGTCATATGACAGGTGTCATCGTAACCACACACTTCTTGCAGATCTGTACAACCCTCGGATAATTGTGCTCTGAGGTTTGTATTAACTTTCACAAACCTGTCAAAATGGAGGCACTTGTTTAAAAAACATTCTGAATCGGACAACTCTTCTTTGTTCTCGGGACTCAACTGACAATCTCTTCACAATCTATTGTAGTTCCTTTATTAACAAAACCAAAACTTGTACCAAACTAACCATATTCTTTTTTCGACCTCTACTTGGCCCACTGAGTTCTGTTCCGCCATCTTGTGTTTCACTTCTTTTCTCTTTCTTAAATCAGTTACACCGCTTACTCAGTAATAGATGGCTCATCATAAGCAGCATTTATATAAATGTTAAAATGTTTCCTAATACTTTGAATATATTTTATATCAATGAACGGCCCAGTTGGGCGAGCACACAAAGATCAGGTCGGTGCCAGCCTCCCGAGGGCAACATTAATTATCTGAGAGAGTTTCCCCACATTATAGAAATAACGGGGAATACATCAACGCACTTAGCTATGTTCTCTGCCAAAAAAGATCAAATCCAGAAAGAAGTAAGACACATTATAAAGTTCCCACAGTTTGACGAGTCGAACCTCTTGATTTGTCTTTTGTCCGCACCAATCCATTTCAAAATGTTGTGCCGGTTGTTTTTTTCTCATCGTACTGATATGGACGTTGTGTGTCAATTCTTCCATGAGAGGCTGCTCTGGTTTTCACACATCTTGGCCATCACCAAATCCTTCCTTTCCATTGTGCACCACAGGTTTTCAAACGAGACAAATATACTCTACTGATATGTTGGTGTTGTAGGTCCCAGCACGGAGCTCCCGGTCAAAGTGACGGGGAACATTCACAGCGGGTTCACAGCGGAGTTCACACCTCGTGATGTTGGGCCCCATTCCATCAGTGTGGAGTACAATGGCCACCCAGTCAGTGGTACCCCCTTTGTGGCCAAGGCCTACGACTACAAGCGTGTGTTTGTGGGGGCCCTGCCCAAAGGGTCTGTTGGCAAGAGCCTGCAGTTCACGGGTGAGTGGTCTTGTGGTCAGTCATAACGTAACATGAGGAGATCATCCCAAATACTATATAGCTTGAGCTAGACCAGAGTTAGTAGCTCGGTATGGACAGGTTAGTAGCTCAGTATGGACAGGCTAATAGCTCAGTATGGACAGGTTATAGCTCAGTATGGACAGGTTATAGCTCAGTATGGACAGGTTAGTAGCTCAGTATGGACAGGTTAGTAGCTCAGTATGGACAGTTTATAGCTCAGTATGGACAGGTTAGTAGCATCTTGTGGTCAGTCTGGCTGTCTGTGTAGCAGATACAACGTAACATGAGGGGATCATCCCAAATACTATATAGCTTGGACTAGACCAGAGTTAGTAGCTCGGTATGGACAGGTTAGTAGCTCGGTATGGACAGGCTAATAGCTCAGTATGGACAGTTTATAGCTCAGTATGGACAGGTTAGTAGCATCTTGTGGTCAGTCGGGCTGTCTGTGTAGCAGATACAACGTAACATGAGGAGATCATCCCAAATACTATATAGCTTGGACTAGACCAGAGTTAGTAGCTCGGTATGGACAGGTTAGTAGCTCGGTATGGACAGGTTAGTTGCTCAGTATGGACAGGTTAGTAGCTCAGTATAGACAGGTTAGTAGCTCAGTATGGACAGGTTAGTAGCTCAGTATAGACAGGTTAGTAGCTCAGTATAGACAGGTTAGTAGCTCAGTATGGACAGGCTAATAGCTCAGTATGGACAGGTTATAGCTCAGTATGGACAGGTTAGTAGCTCAGTATGGACAGGTTGGAAGTTCAGTATGGGCAGGTTAGTAGCTCAGTATGGGCAGGTTAGTAGCTCAGTATGGACAGGCTAATAGCTCAGTATGGACAGGTTAGTAGCTCAGTATGGACAGGTTAGTAGCTCAGTATGGACAGGTTAGTAGCATCTTGTGGTCAGTCATAACGTAACATGAGGAGATCATCCCAAATACTATATAGCTTGGACTAGACCAGAGTTAGTAGCTCAGTATGGACAGGTTAGTAGCTCAGTATGGACAGGTTAAGGTTAGTAGCTCAGTATGGACAGGTTAGTAGCTCAGTATGGACAGGTTGGTAGCGCAGTATGGACAGGTTGGTAGCTCAGTATAGACAGGTTGGTAGCGCAGTATGGACAGGTTGGTAGCTCAGTATGGACAGGTTGGTAGCTCAGTATGGACAGGTTGGTAGCGCAGTATGGACAGGCTAGTAGCTCAATATGGACAGGCTAATATCTCAGTATGGACAGGTTAGTAGCGCAGTATGGACAGGCTAGTAGCTCAATATGGACAGGCTAATATCTCAGTATGGACAGGTTAGTAGTTCAGTATGGACAGGTTAGTAGCTCAGTATGGACAGGTTAGTAGCTCAGTATGGACAGGTTAGTAGCTCAGTATGGACAGGTTGGTAGCTTAGTATGGGCAGGTTAGTAGCTCAGTATGAACAGGCTAATAGCTCAGTATGAACAGGCTAATAGCTCAGTATGGACAGGCTAATAGCTCAGTATGGACAGGTTAGTAGCTCAGTATGAATAGGCTAATATCTCAGTATGGACAGGTTAGTAGCTCAGTATGGACAGGTTGGTAGCTCAGTATGGACAGGTTGGTAGCTCAGTATGGACAGGTTGGTAGCTCAGTATGGACAGGTTGGTAGCTCAGTATGGACAGGTTAGTAGCTCAGTATGAATAGGCTAATATCTCAGTATGGACAGGTTAGTAGCTCAGTATGGACAGGTTGGTAGCTCAGTATGGACAGGTTAGTAGCTCAGTATGGACAGGTTAGTAGCTCAGTATGGGCAGGTTAGTAGCTCAGTATGGACAGGTTAGTAGCTTAGTATGGGCAGGTTAGTAGCTCAGTATGAACAGGCTAATAGCTCAGTATGGACAGGTTAGTAGCTCAGTATGAATAGGCTAATATCTCAGTATGGACAGGTTAGTAGCTCAGTATGGACAGGTTGGTAGCTCAGTATGGACAGGTTATAGCTCAGTATGGACAGGCTAGTAGCTCAGTATGGACAGGTTAGTAGCTCAGTATGGACAGGTTAGTAGCTCAGTATGGACAGGTTATAGCTCAGTATGGACAGGTTGGTAGCTCAGTATGGACAGGTTGGTAGCGCAGTATGGACAGGCTAGTAGCTCAGTATGGACAGGTTGGTAGCTCAGTATGGACAGGTTATAGCTCAGTATGGACAGGCTAGTAGCTCAGTATGGACAGGTTAGTAGCTCAGTATGGACAGGTTAGTAGCTCAGTATGGACAGGTTGGTAGCTCAGTATGGACAGGTTGGTAGCTCAGTATGGACAGGTTGGTAGCTCAGTATGGACAGGTTGGTAGCTCAGTATGGACAGGTTATAGCTCAGTATGGACAGGTTGGTAGCGCAGTATGGACAGGCTAGTAGCTCAGTATGGACAGGTTAGTAGCTCAGTATGGACAGGCTAGTAGCTCAGTATGGACAGGTTAGTAGCTCAGTATGGACAGGTTAGTAGCTCAGTATGGACAGGCTAGTAGCTCAGTATGGACAGGTTGGTAGCTCAGTATGGACAGGTTAGTAGCTCAGTATGGACAGGTTAGTAAAATATCTCCATGGCTTCATGCGTGGTGTTTAGCTCAGTTGGGAGATACCCTCATGTTATTTTCTTGATAGTTGTTATCTGTTTCCAGTGGACGCAAGTCAAGCAGGAGAAGGTAACCTAGAGATTACCATCAGCGCCAGAGGCCACAATATCCCCACTCAGGTCCATCCACAAGGCAATGCCAGGTTCACCGTCAGCTTTGTTCCTATTGAACCCTCCGACCATGTCATCAGCATCAACTTCAACAAGGAGAGTGTGCCAGGTGAGTCATCTCTTGTACCATTGTACCAGATAACTCGTCTCTTGTGCCATTATGCAGGTCAATCAACTCTGACATAATAATCCTCTAAAGCAGAACAAATCAGAATCTAAATAACTCCATTCACAAATCTAACCTAGTTCAATGTTGTGTCCTTGCAGGCTCACCGTTCCTGGCTCGCATCCAGGGAGACTCGCCTCACCAAATACTGGTGTCAGGGCCGTCCCTGACCGCGGCCGGTGTCGGCAAAACCTCCTATTTTACTATGAGCAACGTTGCGGGAAGTGTAGAGGACATTGAAGTTAACGTTGAGGGTAAGTGAGCAGAAACATACCGGGAGCAGTCTATTGCGCCACCGGTACAGCTGAGAGCAGTCTATTGCGCCACTGGTACAGCTGAGAGTAGTGGTGAAATACTCGCTCAGTGGTGAAATAAGTTGTCAATAAGTGGCTACAAAGCCAGAGGAAGTGAGCCCGCATTTGCGTGGAGGGAGAGTGGAAAACCATTTAGGAAAAACCACCCCCAGCTCACCTGACCGAGATTAAAACCTCGATCTCCTCGTCCTCAGCAGTCGAGCTCAACACGACTAGCGCGTTAGCCAACTACGCCACCGAGGCGGGTCATTGTTTAATTGGAACCACTTTGTCCACCGTCTTTACACAGCTCACATTATTATCATACATATTCCTTACTCTCCTAGCCACTCTTTCTACGCCAGCCTCCTCCATTGCATTCCATACTTTATCTTCCCTTTACACTTTTCCTCATTCTCCTTTCCAGAATCTTTTCATAAATGTTCATGCATTGATGCATCAGTGTTATGCCTCTATAATTTTCACACCTCTTCCTAACCCAGCCGTCCCGTCCTGGTGCCTTTCCCTTCCTCATCCTTTTCAAGGCCTCGTCTACCTCCTTCTACTTCCTTCTCCATCCATTTCTTTCTCTTCTTCTTCCTCCCCCCCTGTGTTCAACAATCTCTCAACATATTATTTCCACAGCTTCTTTACCTCCTCATTCCTTTTCGTCCATCATTCGGAGGAGCTCTTCCCTATTTTCCCTCTTCCTTTGGCCCACTTAACTATATAATATTTTCTTGCTCCGTTCCCCACCAGTCTGTAGCACTTTTGTCCACTCTTCCATCCATATTTTTCTCCCTTCTCTTCATTTTTCTTTTCCTCAGTCTCTCTTGTTATTTTTGTGAACCCTTCTCTCTAAATGCTTTGTTCTCGTTTTACGACATTTTGTGGTAGTGCTCCTCTTACTCTTGCTTGGAAGCTCATTCTCTCCTCATCCTCTTTTCCTGCTTCACTATTTGGCCCCCCCCCCCCCTCCTCCAGCCTTTCATGTTGGCGACTCCCCGTCCAAAGACACGCTCGCAGCACCTGTGTACGCCTCTGTTTCCTTATCTAATAGGAAACAGTAGGTTAGAGATTCCAGCTCTACTCCACTATCTTACATACAGCCCTGCTCTTCTAAAACCAACTCTTTCCGACAACCTTCACTCCATTTGTAGTGCACAATTATTCTAAGAGTCTTTTCTTTCTCCATTTCTTTATCCCCCTCCATCATCTCCCAAAAACTTATTTTTCCTTCTCAACTTTGGCGTTTAAATACCCCATCACCACTTGCCTTTCCTTAGCCAGGTGTCTTTCCAGTTCTTCTTCAGATTTCATCCAACTTGACCTGCAGTAATTGTAAGTGCTTTTCTTTCTGTGTAGTTACCATTTTCACCATTCTGTCAGTTATTCTCCCAGCCCCATTCTTCTCCTCTGGTCCCTCCCCATCCAATGTAACACATCTCTCTCCCTCCTCTCCCCCTCACTCCCCACTTACAATCTCCCTGTCTTACTATCACACATCCTGTTATCAGCTCTCCAATTGTAACGTGTTCTAGCAATCTCAGGGAAGTTAAACATGGCCACTTGCTTTATTCTTGTTTGGCGTGAATGGTGGACTTGTTTGTGACTGAGAGCTTTTATCTCTGATGGATGTTGTTTTACAAAGATGGGTGACATCTCGAGCACATGAGATGGAAATAATGACCCATTCAACCATTTTGTAATATTGCTTTGTTTATTATACTTGTCAAACATGTTAGGAGGGGAATATGTGACATGTATATTAAGTATGGCTTGAATCCCACATCTCTTGAATCATTGGATTTGAGGGATTTAAGGACTCTGAAATATATTCACTAGAGCTATGGTAGCGTTAACATCCTTTGTTAGCATCAGTTCTATTAGGAAGATTCCAGAAGTGTTGTCTTTAAACCTACAAGTGGCTGACTCATATCTCTGTATGTAAGGTACCGGTGGTGGAGTACATTTATTATTTGGTTTGTTAATTGCAAACTTCCCAAGCACATGTGACCTGATATAGTTGTGACCTTGTTTTATACGACTGGACTAACATTTCCTAGCACTGGAGACATCTTTTCATTCTGTGCATCACTTAGCATTCTCTTAGCACCACGGAGGACACTTACAAGCACCAATACTACCTTGGAGTGACTGGGGCTATCTCTGAACAAAAGCGTGTATTTAGGAACAACAGGATGTATCTAGGAACAACAGAATATATCTAGGAACAACAGGATGTATCTAGGAACAACAGGATGTATTTAGGAACAACAGGATATATCTAGGAACAACAGGATGTATCTAGGAACAACAGGATGTATCTAAGAACAACATGATGTATCTAGGAACAATAGAATGGGTCTAGGAACAACAGGATATATCTAGGAACAACAGGATGTATCTAGGAACAACAGGATATATTTAGGAACAACAGGATGTATCTAGGAACAACAGGATGTATCTAGGAACAACAGGATGTATCTAGGAACAACAGGATGTATCTAAGAACAATAGAATGGGTCTAGGAACAACAGGATGTATCTAGGAACAACAGGATGTATCTAGGAACAACAGGATATATCTAGGAACAACAGATTGTATTTTGGAACAGATGTTTCTGTACAACGTGTTATCCTGCTTCGTCCCTCATGATACATTATACAACATCACATATTGTAATGTCTTCATATCCTGTCTTCTCTTGTTTCAGGTTCGACTCCTTACAGACTCAGACATTACTAACAGACTTAGCAGCTACTTGTACATAGCCTTAACACTAACATTGGGGGTTGCGGTTCCAGGGGCAGACATACTCACTCCTCGAGCAATCTGGGGCCAGTCAACCATAGCGAGATCGAACCAATCACGATATAATGTCAGACATAGTTTCATACATGGTGCTCCCCCCAACAAGCTGGACCCCCAGTATGTCTGTTGTTTGCCCCAGGTGAGGTAGCTTGTCCCTGACACCGAGACATGCTACAGATCTTCTTATCGGTGGTGGGCCCCTTTCTTCCTTCACTTCTCTACTGTCCGACATAACTGAGTAATGTTTAACAAGTCACACATTTAGAATGTATATAATAAACTATGATGTATCAGGTGTGCAAGGTCAACTCCGACTGAGGGTTCCTCTTTCAATCAAACCCGCGCTAGTTCTATTTTCTCCCCCAGTTTGTTGTTAAGTTGGTAATATGGTATCTAATGTGGGACATAGCTTTTAGACCTTTCTTCCGGAATCTAATAGAGAAATGTAGGATAGATATTAACATATTCTTACAAGGTAAGTTTTGGTGATCACACACAATCACACATTCTCCTAGGTATTGTCGCAGACTGAATCACAGTTTTAATGTTTTAAACATATTTTGAATAGTTAATATATTTGTTGCTACAATGTATTTGTATGGTAGATGATAGTCCTGTGTTTGTTTACCAGGGAAGCTAAAAGCATGTGATTGATATAAATATGTTCTGGAATATAACTGTCAAGACGTGTCTATTGACACGCGTCTTATTACGTGACACTGTGACAACATGTATGTTTGTAATTCCCCGAGTGTCACACACACGACAAACTGTCTACGAGTCACTAGCAGCCAATGGTGTAAGAGAAATCGTACCACGGTTAGCAGTAAAATGTTTTCTGAGGGGTCTTCCTGGCAAATGTTTCAAAATGGTATGCTCCTATAAGCTTTTAGTGGTTTGACGAAAGTTCAGAGTAGCCGAGAATGTCCAAGTATCGGTTGAAAGCACTCGCAAGCAAAGGATACGACATTGCTTTGAGTTATTAACAACTTGCGCTTCTTGTACACTTTCCCAGATTCTCTCTCTCGGGGGCACTTTGTTGACCCTGACAGAGCAAAGTGGGGAGATGGACCCCAGCCTCTGTTATATAACAGAGATTGTTGTTAACAGTCACTTTTAGAGTAATTATACAACATATATAGCTCTACCTAATTAAATTGTGTGTATTTCACTTCATTTTAACCTAAAATATACTACTTGTCAAACAATAACCAAACTATTGAGGCAAGTTACATAATTATATTAGTACTAAACAAAGCTAAATATTAATTTTAATATTTAATCTTGGGTACAGTACCTATGAACAGAAGAACAGATAGTTCAACTTGCTTCACAAATACAATTCTCTTTGCTTTGTAGTTTTGTATTTGTATTATAAATGTTTGTAAACATCTACTAATTTTAACCCGAGGCTCCCCCCAGTCACTAGGTGGTGTAAGTTGTAGTGTAGTCGCTATTAACATTACTGCTTGCTTGCCTGGGTCAGCTCCAGTATGCTGACCAACACTGACTGACCATCCTCACTCATGTTGATTTTAGGGGGAACTTATACATTTAGAAAAAAGATCATCAAATACGTCCAATAATAATAATAATTGCTCGACATGTAAAAAGATGCAAGTTCTTGTAGTTATGTTGGTCAGTGTTGGTACCACTGGGAGCTGCGCCTCATAAAAACATGTGACAAACAATGACAGTTGACGGGTGTGTAGGGCCAAACGGCCAGTCCGTGCCCGCGCAGGTCAAGGACACCGCCAACCAGACGTTCCAGACAGAATTCACCCCTCGACTGGTCGGAGAGCATCGGATCTCGGTGATGTACCGCAAGGTGGCGGTTTCGGGGTCCCCCTTCATATGTAAGGTGTACGACGTACGTGCTATCAGGGTGACGAACGTGACACAAGGGGTAGTAGCCAAGCCCATCACGTTCATAGGTGAGTATCGTCAGGACATGTACCAACTTGTAGTGCTTGTAGCTATTTACACCAGTGACATGTTGTAACGTGAGGTGTGTATTGGTCCCAGTTGAAACTAGCCAAGCAGGCCCGGGGAACCTGGAGGTGACAGTGAACGGAGGCAGAGTTCCCACGTCAGCCCAAGCCCAGGGGCCCCACACCTACGCCATCTCCTTCACCCCCAGGGAATCGTGTACTCACACCGTGGACCTTCGCTTCAACGGAGAAGACGTGCCAGGTACCAGCGGTTGCCACTAATTATCGCAGCTCCGCGCCAGGAGCAAGTCACATCACTGTCTCGGCCATGTTGTGTGTCCGCAGGCAGCCCGTTCTCCTGCCAAGTGGCGGAGGCAGCGCGGGTGGTGCTATCTGGTGACGCTCTAGAGAAGGTGTCGGTGAACCGTGCCGCCATGTTCAGTGTGGAGGCCGACCCTACACTCGGACACCCGCAAGTCCAGGTGCTGAGTCCGTCCAGGAACCCTCTCCTCGTGGATGTGGGAGTCCAGGCTTCGGGCCGATACAGTGTCCTCTTCACTCCTGTGGACGTAGGTGAGGAATGTCGCAACACCTCCTCACACGTAGCTCGAGGACTTGCTGTGACACTATATATCGCGTTGTCCTCCTGTGTTTCCAGGTGACCACAGCGTTGAAGTCAAGCTCGGGGATGTCCACGTAGAGGGAAGTCCGTTCCTAGTTAAGGCGTACGATGCCAGTCGGGTCAAGGTCACTGACATCAACTCGGGGGTCGTCGGAAAGCCTGTCTTCTTCAGTAGTGAGTACCATTCCGACCCTGTACCAAGTGTTAACTCTTGATTGATATGTTGAGTGAGTAGGACTTGATGGCTGATAACATATTCTGTTAGGAGCAGGAGTCTTAAGTGCCCCAATGCGGGGCCCATCATTTCTTCATTTAATAATGTATTTTAATTGTATCTAGTAAACGCTAGTCAGGCAGGAGCAGGAAACCTAGAAATCATCGTCTCGGTAGCCGGTCGCAATGTCCCCAACTATGTGCAGTCGGAGGGTAACGCCAAGTTCCGAGTCAACTTTAAGCCTCAGGAGGAGGCCCCTCACAGCCTCAGCGTACGTTTCAACGGGGAACCTGTACCAGGTAGGTTCACCATCAGGATGTTCACGCTGACCATCTCCCTCCGATCTGACCCGGGACTTGATCGATTGTGTTTGTTTCAACAGGCTCCCCCTTCACTTGCAAAGTGGTGGACGTGAGTCAGGTGGTGGTGTCGGGCTCGGCCCTCAAGATGTCCCCGGTGGGGCGCCTCGCACAACTGGTGATAGGAACGGGCGGAGCCCTGGAGCTGAGCGCTCAGTGTGAAGTCGTCGTCACTTCACCTTCTGGGCTGAGTGTCCCTGTTAGAGTCACCAGGAAGGACAAGATCAGCGCAGAGTTCACTCCGTCAGAAGTGGGTCAGTTCAACCAACATAACTTGACTGCTAGCGCTGACACGATGGAGTCGTGAACCACTGGTTGATGACTGACATGTGGTTACAGGTCGACACAACGTGGCAGTCATGTTGGACGGTGAGCCAGTCAAAGGGAGTCCCTTCCCTTGTAACATCTACGACATCTCCAAGGTGAAAGTCAGCGGACTCGGCCCCACCAAGGTACGTTCTCTTTACCGAGGAACCTGCCGGTGCACAGAGTATCATCCTCTGGTATTTGAAGGAGATTACTGTTGGGAATGTCTCTGGTTGTGTTGTCCGCAGGCCGGGAAACCCGCCACCTTCACGGTGGATGCCTCGGAAGCAGGCGAGGGTACATTGGAGCTGGTGGTAAGCACCGACCAGGCCACAGTCAAGGCAGAGGTGGTAGCGTGCGCTCGGGGCCTCTACGACGTCACGTTCGTCCCGCACACGCTCACCCCGCACTATGTCAATATCACCTTCAACGAGGAGGATGTTCCAGGTCAGGTGGACATTCCTGGAATACCCATTATTTTAAATACTTGCAAATTATCATCTATAAATTTGGAATTTAATGCCAGAGATAAATTATTGTTAAGGTTCTTTGGTGTTTTAAAAAGATCTAATTTTGTAACAAAACTTTATAATAAAGTTTGTGGCTTTTATAAAAATTAGTTAAATCGCGACTGGTCTAGAAAGCACAAGCCTATTAATTGTGCAACCAATTTTAAACACTCTAGAACCAATGACAATCATAGCCAGTGTTGACAATCTTAACCGGTGACAATCATAGCCAGTGTTGACAATCTTAACCGGTGACAATCATAGCCAGTGTTGACAATCTTAACCGGTGACAATCATAAATCTTATAGACGATTTGAAACTTGAGGATTTAAAAAGATCAATAAAATGAATGTTGGTAAACTTGGCGCTATGTTCCAGGAAGCCCCTTCCTGTGTGAGGTAATGGAGTTGGGCCCCCAGAGACATCGTGGAGCCCAATTGTCCCCAGTGAACGTGCTGGGGAACACAATCAAGGATGTGGTGGTCGGAGATGTGGCACATTTTGACATAGACATGTGTGGCTCACAAGGACATGTTCATGTGGATGTGGTCGGTGAGGTCTATCGTTACTTACACTCATTGGTTCAAGGTACAACATTTAGAACTAGCTGACTATACAGTAAGGATCCTAATATAACATACGTGGTGTTTACAGCTCCTGATGGAACCGTGGTACCGTGTACCATCAAGAAGTCGGGGGCTGGCTTGTGTCGGGCCGAGTACCGGCCTCAGACCGTTGGCCCGCACAGTATCACAGTGTTTCTGAACCAGCAACCTGTCACCAAACAACCCCACACATGCCAAGTGTTCGACCCCAAACAGGTCAAGATCATTGACATGGAGGAAGCTTTCTGCAACCGAGCGGCCTCTTTCAAAGGTACTGTCCCTACAGTAGTACTTCTGTGTATTGAGTCCGGCAGTAACACTTGGTCGGTAACTTTCATCAGGTGTTTGTACGGTCTTGCTAGGGCAGGGTGTCTACCTGACTAAAGTTTGAAATTCCAGTACATATGAAAGGTACTCGGAGACAAAATCATAAAATGATAGAAAGTTAGGGTAGGCCTAGGTCTGTCATAGTTAAACATTGTTACATCAAGAATCAAGAGTATTGACGCATATATTCTAGTACATACTGGGATGGGACCCTATAACCTACAAGGAATATTCATGGATTCAAGACGAAAATCATAATCATTTTTTGAAATAGGTACTAAGTTTGAGTTATTTTCTAAAGGTATTAAAATAGTCAAATAGTTTATGGTCAAAACCAGAATAATGATAGGAAAAACCTAACAACCAAACCCCAGATCATTAATTTACCATTTAACGTAAACAAAATCAGAAGTGAAGGAAAAAATCCTAGTTATTGGGAAAGTTAAACACTTATGCTTACAATATTTTCTAAAATTCAAATTTTAATTAGGAATTTGATGGCAAAATGAAGTTTCAGGTTTGAAAAAAGGTGGATCTGACCCATCTTTAATACACGCGCGTGCGCACACACACACACAATGACCTATACAACCGTCAACCTCGGTGGTCTTGGATTAAAGTGCTCGTTCCAGGGCCCGATGTTTGGGGGTTCGAACCCAACAAAGGCCGAAAGCTTTTTCTTGAGCAAGAAAAGATCATAGCTCAACATTGTTGGAAGGGGAAGAAAAGCCATGTGTCACGTAAAAGAACCCTAGAAGGTGTGGAAACACCTCTCCTGGCGGAATTGGTGGGTCCTTTCATAGGTTACACGTTGAGCAATGAGGGTGTCCTCATGTAGGTTTTCAACCAAACTTTCTTTATTTACAGAAAAACTTCGCTCAATGGCTGCATTGCTATGGCAGGGAACAGGATTTTTTTTACTGAAATATTGTAGATAGTACAATATCAGCTTGCACGCTAGATAGTACATCAGCTTGCACGCTAGATAGTACATCAGCTTGCACGCTAGATTGTACATCAGCTCGCACGCTAGATAGTACATCAGTTTGCACGCTAGATAGTACATCAGCTTGCACGCTAGATAGTACAACATCAGCTTGCACGTTAGATTGTACATCAGCTTGCATGCTAGATAGTACAACATCAGCTTGCACGCTAGATAGTACATCAGCTTGCACGCTAGATAGTACAACATCAGCTTGCACGCTAGATAGTACAACATCAGCTTGCATGCTAGATTGTACATCAGCTTGCACATTAGATTGTACATCAGCTTG
>CABFVX010010086.1:0-15524 GCA_902151425.1 Timema shepardi | reverse complement strand
TAAGCACAATGTCGGGCTTAGAGCCCCGTAGCACTGGGAGCGAAACACTTCCCTAATACACTCACTGGGGCCTTGAAGAGGCCATCAAAGCACTTTTGACGCGGTACGATGATCCCTGTTGGCGCGATCCCTGATTAAGCTCTAAGGGGGCCAAAAGTTCCTCGATGTTAACTCTTCAACCATTTATTTTCTTTTTTCGTTTTTGATGTACCTGTATTTTATACAGATGAAAATTATATAATTTTAATGTCTTATAAACAGAGCCAATTGATACACCAGTAGATTTAGATATTTCCCGAGCTCAACTTTTGGGATTTGCCACGTAAGTACCAGCATTTCCACTTAAGTTAACTCAATCAATACTGTACGCAAAGTCAATTTTTTTTTTGCGACAGATCCAGATTCGTAATTTTTTTAACACGATCCAAAACATATATTTTTTCATCCTCGTGTCTTTGGTTGAATGGAGCCGCCGTTCTTTGAGTACATTGAGCATCAGCTCCATATAGAAACATCAATTCTGTTCTCTCTTCCAGAATGTAAACCATTTTCCAAGATTGGATGCTAAAATTAGAAAGCAAACGAGACAACTAATGGATTTGTAAATGGGTTTTATAGTAAAAACCATGTTTTGTTTACGATCCTAAACACAAACACTTGTACCTTCCCAAGTTATGTTTGAATAGGCAAAACTCAAATTTCATGGCCAATGCAGGCAACCCAGAAACTTGTGAAACTCATTTATCATGATAAAATTTACTTTTAAATGACTAAAACCACCATTTTTAAAATAGAACAACGTTATCTACAGAAATATGTAATCGAAAATAGGTAATATTATTTTTTTAAATCAAAGTGATTCAGACGTCACATTAGCAACGCCATCTTAGGTCATATCAGCCATACCACCTTAAGTTCCCTTCAGAAACAAACAACTTTTTTTGCAATATTTTTTTTGCAAGTAATTGTTTTCAAGATATTTTGTCGGAAATTTTTCAAGTGAACATCTGGTTTGATAAAATCTGAAGGCGAAATCTAGATTTGTAGCTTGTTTACAGTACTCATTATAAAAATACTTTCAAAAGTTATATGTATATTTTTTTTTGCACTTGTGTTTCTATGTAATGTACACTTCCTTTTAAGAGTTAAGGGATGTTCTCTGTTTTACTTTTGACATTTGAAGGCAAGTACGTATGTATTTTTTATTTTGTTAGAAAATTATGGAGGTAAAAACTGGCCTTTGTTATTATTGTGGCTTTCTCCAGCTCAAGATTTAAATGCTTCTGAAATACCCAAAACCTTTTTGCCAGTATTCGAAAACATTCGTAACAACAACTCGAGCACAAGATAAAACGAGCATTAAAGAAACGTTATTCGTTATTAAGAGTTGATTAAATTTTATTAAATTGACATTTAACGTTTACGTGTCGTCACCTACAAAAACGAATTGGTGTTTTACTGTGGTTTTGGTAAGGCATAGGGGTGTAGTAGATTTGGAATTTAATGGTCATAAAGTTATCTAGATTTACAACACAATAGTAGACTCTACCTCTCCATATAATATCCAACCATTTATACCAACAGCCACTATTTTTAACTCCTCAATAGCGTTTACTAGGACCAATAGTACAATATTGAATATTTTTTAATTACTGTAATATAGGGAATCAGAATTTGAAGGTTTATTCTTTTTAATGGCAAAATGTTTGACATGCAATGTTTACAGACAACAAAAAATTAATCTTCTATTACGAATTAATTGGTAATTTTAATCCAGGGTTAATTTTTTGACGGAAACCATAACAGATAAACACATTTTAATCTGTATTGTTTTATTTATATTATAAATGGTTTTTTAAATGATGTCTTATTGATATAGTTTAACGTGTCTGATGATACTTTTCAAGTCAAGCTACCTGCTGTTGACATATCATCACACACACCGTTAGCGAAATCGTAGTCTTCAATAGCTAATGTGGTAGATCCACCACTAAAAGAAAGTTCAAGATCTGATAGCTAAAAAATAATAGTTGTCACTGGCCTTGAAACACTTTCTGACTAATACTCCAAAAAATTAAGAAATTGACGATTCCTTGAATGAAAAAAAAAGTAGGACACGAAATTTAAAGACTTATATCCTTGCCAACAACATTTTGCGCAAAATACGATAAATGATCTTTTATTTGTGATTCAGGTAAGGAATTTGAATAAAGATTCTGTGAAAATAAATCAACATTAGGCATATTCACCATACTATGTGTCAAGTGCAAGATATTTGGATATGCTACGTACAACTACTGCACCACTATTTTCACCAAACCCACCAGATAGGTAAGATCACAGTTTATCTATTTAGTTTTCTTCTTACAATCGAAGTTAAAATTTGACTTTACAACTACTTAATACTCTTGGAATAAAATATGTTATTTATTTAAACAAGTAAAGTAAAACAATAATGTTTCATTTTCTTACCTTCATGTAGTTTTACAGAACAAAAATCATCTCTTCACATTTTTAAACGACTGCTGAACTGATTGAACTAAGTTAAATGATCTCTGATCACTTGAGTTACTTAAAATTCCTGCGAGCAGCCAGATACTGAAGAAATACTGCTAACATTTTCTCGGTATATACACTGTTCTACATATTTGTGTTTTTACTTGTCAAGTACCTAATACCATTCGTAACGACTTCTGAACAATATAATCGATCATATTAAAAACATTATGAATATTGTTTGAATCCGTTAGTTACATTTCAAGTAACAAATTTTTGTGCGAATATAATCATAGTTTCCTGAACCATTATTTTACCCAAATATTTAGTCTAACCATTCCTTTATGCCTATGAACATTATTAAAGCTAATTACACTTTATTTTTCTGTCCGTCTTACAAAGAGGTCCATTCACTACAATGTGCACAAAGAGATTAAAATATTATCTTTAAAACGGATCAATAATATTGAGCGTGTAGGTTCTCTATTAGATTTTAAGTTTTAACTTCCACTTTTATTTCTATAATTCCAATAATTTTGTGTCAAACACCGTAGCTCAGTTGGTATCGTGTCTGTCTACTGAGATAAGGGTCCAGCGTTCAATTACCGACTTGGCCAGAGATTTTGTCTTTGGTGAAATGTGGGTTCATTCTTTCACAGTGACGAGTCGGGGGCAGGATGTTTTGTTTGTATTGGATTTAAGTTAAATTATAAGTCATGGTATGATATAATAAGATGATTTAGAAAGTTCACGTTAAATATCTCAAATAAGTGAAAAATATATTTTAGTTTAATTAAATTAGCCCTAAAATGATTTTTGGTTTTAGTACACACGTAACTTATTAGCATACAAAATTCAAACATAAAAGAATCATGTAAGATTAATTTAAATGATTTGTCATAAACAGTAGAACATAATTATTTGAACAAATTATAGGCATACAAAGTTTGTTAATTTGTATCTGAGCATAATTCTAATACTATTAAATAGTATTAGTCCCATGCTAATATATTATGGCTAGACGCTGATCGTAGGTTTGGGCTTTATTTCCGGGCGGACGTATTAATGGTGGTTTTACCAAAAAAAATTCTCAATCTTTGTATATGCAAATGAAACTACACTTACTCCTTACTGTACCATTATCATGCATATCATATTAACGTAATTATTTCAAAAGTGGATGCCCTGATTTGGTAGTGAGACGAAGTGATAAAGAATATAAATATTTAATTTATTTTAGTACAATCAGCATTTTAAATCTATTCTCATGGTATTTTCCAAGCTAATTTATTTTCTTTAAGAAAACCACATCATTTTAATTTATCTAATAAAACAAATTGTTCAGCATTAAACAAACAAAGCTGGGTTCACAAAAGAAAACAGAAAACTGATCAGAATTACACTAATGTGCTTCTCTCTTTGTTTTATTTTTGTAATATATCTGACAACTATTTAATTCAAGCGCAATATTATGAACACACTATACATTACCACACCACACTATTATTTCAGTTAACTTTGGTTTAGCATGAGTGCATTCCGTTTCATGGTTCAAAATCGCATTCCATTTCATCCCAAAAAGCTTTTCTAGCTCTCTGAATTCCCCGAATGAAATGAACTGGAAGGAATCGCTTTGTCCCAAGTAAAAATGAAACAACTACCCCTAAAGGCTACCATTAGCTATCAAATGAACTGCGGTAATATGCATTCCGTGGGAACTATTTCACGTCAGTTCTAATAGTTTAACACGTTATTGACAGTGTTTATAGCCATCTAGGATATTTCAGCTAAATCATAGTTGTAATGTTCTGCAATCTATAATCCAATAATATCCTTTTTATGTAAATTTTTAATTCAAAAGAGGTGTGACTCACGGTTATTAATATATAAAAATCTAATTACTATTTCTAAATATTCACAAAAAATTTCCACTTATAGGGTAGCGATAAGGAAGGTAACATTTAAAGTAAATGCACCCCCATTGTTAGAAATAAGAAATAAACAATTATTTAGACAAAAAAAAACTCAATTCAGGCTGCCATGATTCTATACCCAAACTCCTAGCTGTAATTTATTTTGGCGATATGACTTTTTAAATTCTTTACGGTGGTTTAATCTCAAATAATGGTTCTTCTACCGAACATATTAACGCGTAACGTTTAGTTTAAATTTTCTGTAGGCCTATTGTTCAAGGAACTTGTCTGTAGGCCTATTGTTCAAGGAACTAGTATGAAGGCCTATTGTTCAAGGAACTTGTCTAGTGCAATACTGGGTTTATTTTGGTTTATTATATGCCGGATGGGCTGTATCCATAGTTCAGGAAAACATTCAACTACACCAATAAAGTTTTTAATCCACTCACATTAGATTTCAGTTTGAGATTAATTGACATAATCCTTCAACTGATACAGATATTATTTAACACTGCATATCAATAATTGTTTAGGTTGCTTGCATATGTGATAGTTACTCTAATTTAGGGATGAGTAAGGAAGCATTTTGGAGGTAAACAACCTGCACTAGCGCAGAAAAAGAGTAGAAAATTATTTGGGAAAATCCTCACTTAGTAGACCCTAACTGGATTCGAACCAAAATATCTCCATCATGAGCAGGCCAATCTAACGCGAGGTTTATGCCTTAGACCATTGGCCATTGAATCGTTTTTTTAATAATCACAGTACAACACTGTTGTACATTTCAAATCAGTTAGAATAATAATAATAATAATTATTATTATTTAAATTCACTTAAGAATGCCCTCCTTATTAGTTTTACTTTCGCTATCCACATCCTTTTTTTGTATATACTTTTAAAATATAGCCAATACGACAGTCCGAACCCTACACTGTATACTTTAAAGTATTCCTTATACAATATAATGTTCTATGAATCTAGCTTTGGACAATTAATAATAATTTGGTCAACTGTAAGAGACATATAAGAACATCTTTGTTGAAATTGCTACCCCATTATGAAAATGTGTTTTCCTAAAATCGTAAAGATAGTTCAAAATTATTTGAAAATTTCATTCCCTGCTTCCACTTGTGAGTGTATGCGTTTCCAGATAAGGATTGGCTGTTTTTTTAACCAATCAAACTAAGTACAGTACATAGCGATCTTAGTTAGACTTTTCCAAGGGAATCTCATCGTACTTAACATTAAGTGTTGATGTTCATTTAGCTCAGCGCATACAACATGCTTAGCCTTATAAATCCTTACACATGGGTATTATTTCTCTACTGAATTCAGTATAAGTTAATTATTATCATGAGTACGATCTACCACAACACTGACAAAGAGAAAAATATGTAATCGTCATGAATCTCGTGCGTAATTTATTTGTAGCGCCATTCATTGTGTCCAGCGATGTTTTTTAAGTACAGATACATTGTCATTAATAAATTATTTAGCAAATGGAGTAGTGATTTCCTTTTCCTTTGGATAAAATTTAGGTGTAATATCTTTGTTATGGCATTTTTTTTGTAGAAAGTTGTTTTTTCTTTTGCGTCACCGTGTCTTAATGCCTATTTGGGCTATATACTTATGAACTAATTATGCGAAGGTGTTGTAGATAAATAAGGTTTTATTTAAAGGAAGTGAAGGTGGATGTATGTGGAAGTAGATTGTATAACAGTTTAAGGAAAAAATGAAGTACATCATACCAGGATTTGAACTCTTATCTTCCGTAATTGGCAGTCCATTCTATTGAGAGGTTGACAGATCTAAAATACCATTTGCCAACAGAAGCGAGGCAGTTTTATTTAATTGGATATCATTTTATAGATATTATTTCTATGATTAAAAATAAAAATTGTGTTTAAAAATATTGATTGTATTATTAAATTATGAATACTGAAATATGAATACAACTATTGTATATATTTTGTTAGCAACATTAACTATTCTCAACAAAAAGGAGGTTAAAAACAACTACCGTGTAAATGAGACTAGTGTATTTCGTTATAGATTAGCTGGTGTCATGAGAGTTGTCATTATTATTTTATTTCTAGTTTATCTACTAAATTAAATATAACATGTCCCAAGAGTTTGTGGCATTACAATACGCATACATGAAGTCACGACAACGTCCCTAATTAACAATGCCACGCATTATTTAAATAGTAGTATATTATTTTAAAATGAGGTTATAGAATGGAGGATAAATATTTGTTAAATTATCTATATATTAGCAACCTACATTCTGTATTGAATAAATATATAATATTTTTGAATATTAGGTCATTCTAAATTATTTTTATTCAGATTAGGGCTGTTCTTCAAATAAGTTGAATGGTAAGGGGAACGTAATCAGACATTCATAAAAAATACAGTCTCTAATGATATTATTTTATCAATATCTTTAATTTTCCTAATAATTATAATACGATATTACATTCAAAATATAATAATACTAATATTCTCTTGGCTGAAGGATTACAAGGCATTTTAACTAAATAAATGTGGAAGAAGTGAACGTTGTAATACGTGCGTAGAAGAAAATTATAAAAGGTATAATACATAAGATGAGGCCCAACTGCTTAACCCCTTCTCTCGGCTAAGATCTCGTGAAAGTAACACACCTATTCCGTGTTTAGTATTACATATAAGCTCGTTTAACTTAAATTACTACGCGTGATATATAATCGCGTGGTCACCTTTTCAAATCAGTAATGATAATAAATTAATAAATAACTAATTGGTGCTTCATGATTGATTTCAATTCTAACATAATAATAAATAATACGCACGTACTCACAAATAAGAGACAGGACATGGTAAATGACTAAATTATCAAACCCCAAGTTGTAATATCCGCAAGAAGGAAATGTTAAAGTCGTTGTTTGATGTGGCACCAACATAAAATCCAAAGTAATTTAACGTTTAATTTTTTTGGTTTTGAAGGATCAGAACTACATTTTGAGGATTTTTACCTTAATAAGGTGGAATAATTAATTATTTTAAATTGATCATCATCTTTCAAAAGTATCTATTTAAGATCACATAACTGGATTACACGTATATAAATACTATTTTTGGCAAATATCAACTAATATTTTTTCCTATTGGGACCAGACATTGATTTTATTTAAATAGTCGGTCTGGGCTAGTATTAAACAGATTTTATAATGGGGGAAAAGATCCAGTTATGTTGAATATTTGGTAATTTGAGGCATTTTAACGGATGTTTAAGTTAAACATTGGGTATTGGTTTATTGTTACATGGTGGTAAGACAACTTAGGAATAAAGGAACATTTACAAATGGACTGTGACGCTGCATCCCATCGTACAAATGAGTATCAAAGCATATCATGCACTTAAATCAGAAACCTTTTACGTTGACAACACTCCAATACCAAACGGAGAAACAAACGATGGAACGCCTGGTGCCCACAATAGGGAATAAAAACCCGCCTGAGGGTACCTATTGCCCACTGATGATGTACCCTAGGTTATTTGTGTCACCGAGTTGGTGCTTGGACCTCATAGTATCCTCGGGAAAACCCCTCACCACATACTGTATCCGGGCGTGTGATAATTTTGCCCCTCTGTATGTATCGGCCAGCCTCATGGAGGAAGCCATAAACTCAACCTTAGGAATTGCGGAGATCTACGATTATTTTCACAGCGGGGGAGTTCCGATCAGATATCCCCAGCCATGCTCTGGCACGTACTATTAACCCTTTAGTGATGGTTAGAGTCACTCATGTTAACGCACCCCAACAAAGAATACTCTACAAGGGTTTAGCAGCTGAACCTGCTCAACTAGATGGTTGGCCCAGCCAACCAGCCAAGACAATAAGTACGTTCGTAGCCCTAGGCCACCAACATGGAGGCACCTGTATATATTTTGGCCTTCTTACCCCCCCCCCNCCCAGCACCCCTTCCCTACCATCGGGAGATCATACCAGCATTTTCGATAGTTGTGGAGACCAAGCACATCTCAAAGTCCTTAAGCTGATAAGTGACAAGATATGATATTACCCCTGGCATCATATTGATATATTGATTGAAATGCAATTGAAGTGTTGTTTTGATTTACATAACTCGAATGGACGCATGAGCTAAAAATTGTTATATTAGCTTGTATGAAGTAACGAATTATAAAGGTTAAAAAATAATGCTGACCATTCATAACAATAATTGAACTTGTTGGCCAAGAAAGGGACCATTGCGGGGCATAATTTTTTTATTTATTTTTTAATCAGGACTCTCTAAATTCCATTATATTGCAGGCAGTTGCTTTGCCCGACGCCCTACCATTTCATACTACATCTTCGGGTCATCAGTAGCACTTGTACTTAGAAGTTAAACGTCAAGCTCAGGGTCCTGATATTGAGTTCTGTACGGGTAATGCGCAGTTTCAGACAATTATACCGGTCTAAGCTTTCACGAGTTAAGTCAGTTCTTCCACGAGCACGGGTGTCCAAACTCTTTATTGATTTATATTTCATCTATCATTACATTTTGTATTATCTTTTAGTAAATTCTGCTGAACTAAAATTCGTAAACCAACATATTATTTTGGACCTAAAAGTTACCTTGCCTACATACAAACCCCTCCCACAAGCTATCATGACAAATAGCGACAAAAGTCTACATTTATACGATTACAATGAAAGTCAACCCAAATTAAGTTTTATAAATGTGATGGTTACTTCAAATGGTATATTATGTTATTGCATATATAGCCCTATAATATATTAACTAACACTAAGGCGTACAATAAGAATGTAGTTCTTACTTTTCGCTCCTTGACTGCATAGCTCTGACCGTGCCCTTAGTTCGCCACTCCCCACGAGGTCACGGAGCTGTTGTTGACAAGGAAAGCTCGATGTAAAAGGAAAATAAAGAGGTCACGAGGGAGGCAATAACGGTTGTCAAACGATCGGAACATGAAGAACGACCTACAGTCATGGTTTACGATTTCCATGGCAGTTTTCCTGCATCAATAAATTCAGCCGGAGAATATGGGCAAATAAAGAAACTACATAGGGAGCAAGTATTGAAAGTCTCGTGTTTCACCCGGTGCCATGTATTTTCTTTGTAAGTAGGTCAATCGAGGAGAAGGGAGGAGAGATGAGTAGCTTAACAACTCTTTACTTTCAATATAAGAAAGTATTTCGAGAGAGCATTTTCAAAAATTGGTATTAAACTTAATATTATTGTCACAGAGACAATTACTGACTTTCTTATGCTCCAAATCTTAGTAAACTTTCATGCTATAAGCTTGTTTATAATAATTATGTGATTTGTAGAGAAATATTTATAGAGGAAATATACCCTCAATTAAGATGAGGAAATGTGGAAAAATCTGTAGAGAAAATTACCCCCAACATACCCATTCAGAATTTTATTACTCACTGGAAGACCAGACCAGAGGATTTTGGCTCAGCCCACGTGTCCAAAGATATGGGTAATTAGTAATTAGATGAAAATTAAATAACTGTAACACTGTAGGTTATGGCCATTTAAGATGATATATCTAGTCATTTAAATAAAATGTTGGTCTGCTTACATTATATATGTACGTGTGCTATACGGACATTCTAAAATAATTTTTAAAAAAATTGTAATTTTGCATATTTACCTAGAGAAACCTCAAAGAGGTGTTAAATTTGAACGTAGATTTATTTAAACTTTCACATGTATTGCCAGTCAGATGCTTAACCTTCAGCTACTGGCGCTGCTGCAATTTCACAAAAGCTGTAATATTTTGAAAATTAAGGGTAATTAGGTTGAATCTCTTCCAAGGGTTCCTCAATTAGTTCCTGATGCATTGTATTATGTCATCAAATATTCAAAAATATGTTTATTTTCTGAAATAAGGGCGTTTTATCTGGCACAATGCAAGAATGTTGTGAATACGCAATTGCGCTAGTCGTGATGTCATACGTCTGTCTGGCTCATTGCCACAGTATTTTTACATTGCAAATTCAATCACGTGTCTGAAAGCTCTATCGCGTTTCTTTAGTTTGTTGTATTTGTTATTCACTTGAGGTCGCTATTGAACATAAAAATAAGAATTAAAGGATGGAATCAAAAGAAGAAAAGTTTTTTTATGTTAATATATTATTATTATTATTATTTGCACAGCGTCTTACTACCCGTTCGGGTAATACGTACTTACGCTAATATGTAATGGTAGGGTGATTGTGAGATGAAATGGAGGACCTACAGTTTAACGTGGAATTCGAGCCACGGTGGAGGCCTGGCATTCCCCACATTCACAAGATGTCTTGTCAGAGGTGAAGGAAGGGTTTGGTAATCAGATAAATCTGTGCCGGGACCGAGGATTGAACCCCGGCCGCCAGCACAGAAGTCTGTGACACCTTACCCCCTAGACCACCAGGTCACCTAGTATCTTATCGAAATAATCTTTTTTTTTAACATTTTCTGTTAAAATGTGCCCATATTAAAACTTATAATTCATAAATGTTAGATATTTTGTAGCTTAGGTTAAAAAATTTCGCTACTGTAGTTTTGTATTTATCAATTAACATGTACAAATTTTTTTTTTTTCAAATAATTTATGTTTTTTCAACTGTTTAACTTAATTATAATTTTCCTTTTTATATATTTTCAAAATTAAAATAGAATTAAAATATGTATTTAATAATGATTTCTTCAATCATAATATTATTTTGTATTAAAGCATGTGTTTTTAATTACTATTTATAGCACTAGGGCCATAGGATGTCACAAAAATGCAACAGCACCAAATTTCATTTGGGTTTTTTTAGTGCCAGTCCTTGAAGATTATCATAACTTGTATATTTATTACGGACCTGATTTCTTAAATCGCATGAGCACCCGTGTGTGATGCTAATAATGATTTGTGTGCTAGTAATGCATAGTGTCAGTAATGAATGGGCGCTAAAGTAGTGAGGTTTGAAAGGTAATCCAATAGGTTAATGTGAAAGAAATGTCTTACGGTGGTTTGGGCATTTTGAGAGGATGAGTGTGGATCAAGGGACAAAACCAATATATGAAGGTAGAGTGTATGGGTCAAAAAGAATGGTAGGCCAAGTGGTTAAATGGTGTAGATGAATATGTGAAAAAGAGAAAAATTAAGAATTTCAAGAATAAAAGAGCATTTATGACTTTCTGTATGGATGTTATTGAAGCGAAAGAAGTATTCAAGGATTCTATGAGGCTTCTGATTTTATATAAAGTTAAGTATCCCCCAAGGAACTTTTATTTAACTGCCCTAAACAATGGGATACCGGATATTTACTCAAATGAAATACCAAATTCTTATTTGTGAGTTTTATTTTATTTTATGAAACAATTTTTTTTAAACTACATTTTGCTAAACTATTTTTATTATTTTTTAAAATTATTTCATTGGAGTTAAAAATTAAGGTAATATCTATGTAGTATCCCTCTCTATTTTAAAACATATATTTAAATAAATTAATTAAATAAGCTCTCATCTGAAATTGTTTGTAGAAAAATTCGCAATCAAATTCCATAATCCTGATTAAATTTAACTACAAACCGTTGTTAAGTTGATTTGGTATTTAAAACTAAGAAACAATTTATATATAATGGAAAAAAATAGTTGTTTAAAACTGGAAATTGAAACTGGGGCTTAATTTTAAAATATCAATAGTCTGGCTTATATTGTTTGAATTGAATGTATAATTTTAACTGCAGTACATGGGGTATATTATATAAAATTATAACATGGATTCCATTTAAAAAAAACTTGTTTAAATATATATATATATAATGCACATTTACGTGGGTGAAGACTAGATATATATAAAATTAGTCTTCATCCACGTCATATGTGCACTATAAATATATATTTAAACAAGTTTTTCGAAAACGGAATGTTATAATTTTATACAATATACTCTATGTACGGCAGTAAAAATTATACATTTAATTCAAACAATATAAGTCATACTATTGATATTTTAAAATTAAGCTTTAGTTCCAATTTCCAGTTTAAAACAATTATTTTTTTCCATTATTCTTTACCAGCATGTGTACAAAAACTTATTCTTTGAACAGTTTTTATCTCATAAGACCGAGATCACTTCTTTTCATTTTCCTTTCCTCCTTTGTTCTCTTTGTATAAGATTAATTTAATTTGTTTTAGTTATTTCTCTTCTTCTAAAAACTAATTACAACTCTAGGTTCAGACAAAGAGACGGTAAGAAGAACATGAAAGACATTTTGACTCAAAGACGGGTATGAGAAGAATTTTCTGTGGTAGTGAGATATTTATTGTCACACAAGAAATTTATTTTTAAAACAGTAAAGAAAGAATGGTGTTTTGAAATAAATGCATTATAAAGTGTATACTCTGTTACAATATAAGTTTAGCATGAAAATTATAATATTAAAGGAGTATTGCATGAAAGTACCCACACACTCATGTTATAGCGTTTGTAAGCGTTTTCTATGTATTTCACTAATTTCCTTTACAATTTGCCGTTTAGAAAACAATGTAGTCAGACTGAAATTAAATTTGATATATTTTATTTTTTATTCAGCTTACTAACATTACAAATCACTATAGTTCAAACGTTTGCAAAGAGTGGCCTACGGGCCCGTTATTTGAAGCTTACGACTTATTTTATTTATATAATATATAAGCTAGAAAATAATGGGCCTAATTTGCAATGTAAGTGGTTAAAATTGTAAACACGCCAAAGTTCTATAATTTATTTTATAAATATACTAATAGTTTAATGATATGAAATTATACATCCCAATAATTTAGTATTCACATTTATATTCAAAATAACGACATTACAAATGAGAGTGGGTAGTAAGATTTATTTGTTTTAAGTTGTTAAGGTGCAAGGTATGGTGACACCTTTCTGCATCTCTCTTTAAAAAGACAACGCAGTTTGGTCAACAAAGAAGCACCTGGATGACCGCAACTCTTTTTTCTAGGAAGCTTCGAGAAGGAAATGTCGCTTGATATACCCCTTCAGGGTGCGCATCTACTCACTTCCCTTCTGACAAGGAGCTGAGTAAGTAAAGTCTATATAAATCCTAATCCGCGTTTTTACCGGAATCTAAATCTCGCATGTCGGGAATTAGTGTGCATATGACATAATAGTCGGGAATTTAAATTAAAGTCAATATCGTTTGAAATATCCAGCAAAAAACCATTTATATACTAATAATGAAAACTATAAAATACTAGTACTTTCAATTTTTTAAATAAGATATCACACGTTTTTAATTATTATCAATACAGGATAACAAACTTGGACACGATTTAGTCGTGATAGCAAATGTAACCTTAATGGTGGAGAGTAAACATTAATATATCACAACATTTTTTAAACGTTACAACATACATTGGAATTAAATGTATATTATTTTGGGATACTAAATTCATTTTTTCTCAACAAACATTATACATGACAATTTATTTAGCCCTCAAATATTTGTGTCTGCTATTTACATTTCGAACAATTTGTAGCGTGTCAATCATGTAGAGTTGACACCTACACAATTAGGCCAGGTAAAAATAAGAAATTATAAAAATTATATTGGCAAAATCCAAAGAAGAGAATTAGATTTGAGATATTTAATAATAATATCCTTCAAAACATACTTTTAAGGACTGGATGGACTCGGATATGATCAACGTGCTTCCAATAGAACATACTACAAAGGATTTTAATAATACAAATCTGCATAAAATATACTAAGCTTATAATAGTGTAATCCAAAGAAGATAATTAAAGCTGATACATTCCAGGAATAATATGCTTCAAGACTTACTAACCGTGACTGGATGGGATCGGATACAGCCAACATGCCTTCTAGCAAAATATTCAACAAGAATGGTGAAAGAGTGCTTCCAAACACTTCCACTCGCTACATTACAGGACATGAAAAATAACTCAACTAAGTTAGGCTCACTACCACGACCCTCGAGCGCCACTGTTGTGGTGGCTTGTCTCCGAAGCTCCCCTTTCCCTCCAGTCCCTATCACCAGCTGTGTTTTTACACTTTTTCTATTACTTGTTTTTTGTTCCGTTCTAGTCAGAGAAAGGGTATAATATAATTGACTCTCGGATTCTCATCATGGCATTTTATCACATCACATAGTCGAAGAAGGAACCTCTGCTACCTCACTCTACGAAGGAACTGGGGGCCATGGAGTATTGGGCGTGGTTTTCACCACCGCACTGCCGAGGAGAATCCTCTCCGAATTCCTAAGTATAGAGGCAACGTTAATAAGTCCATCTGACTTATGGGTATAGTTTAAATTCTAGAAAATGTTTATTAAGTTCTTCTGTCTTTTTGTTTATCAGAATTGTGTCCTTCAGACTTAGTACAGTCACGGTGACAATTATGTTTATTTCTAATTCTTGTTTCAGTCAAAGTGACTATATTTTGATTTTGTATTCTTCCGATTCTGTTTGTGTAGTCACAGTCACTCTAATGTTGCCTATGTCCTTCGGACTTGTTATATTGGTCCAAGAGACCATGTTTTTCCTATATCCACATGATATAGCTTCGATACAGGAGCCTTGATCTCCAGATGTAATAAGGACTAGTCCAAATGGTTGCTATTCTCCATGAGCACTATATTTCTCTTTTGAGTCCTTAAGACTACACACTTGTTTTTATGACTACAACCAGGTTGTGTATCCTTTCTCTAGGACCTAGTTGGGTCAATGTAGTCAATGTGTTGAATCACTCTTGTTGCAACGCTTTGCGTGTGGTATTAGCTTGGGTGGTTAAAGCGAAGAACTCCGTATTTCCATAATGCATTCATGCAGATAATACCCCTTTTCTCTCTTTTCCCGTTTTTGGCACCTATCGACTGAGTAATAGTATTGTATGTGCACCGGCTGGCACGGTGCATGAACTTACATGTTAATACAAGTAATGAGAACAAGAGGAGATTAGGATCAATGAAATTTAATGATACTGTATACTTCATAGAACAGATATTTGATCATATTGCACATATATCTCAGTAAGTACTAAGTTAAATAACAATAAAGTAATGAAGTGTGGCAAACTTGCTTAAGTAATAGCCACA
>CABFVX010010084.1:0-15526 GCA_902151425.1 Timema shepardi | reverse complement strand
CACCAATGTGATCTGAGATCAAATCATAGTATTCTGACAGTCTCATGCAATTAAGATTTACTGCAATAATGTAGACACCATTTTGTTTGTTGCTTGAATATTACTGGATATTCTTGTCCGGCCACCAATAACTTTAAAAGAAAGGATAAGTATTTGCTTATTAATGGCATGATCACTAGCAAAACAATTAAATTTTTCATTCTTCCGTATTACTGAAAAATGACCTTGTTTGAAAGCATTTAAGACGTTCTCAGGAAGTTGAGACATAATATCTATACAAGATGTCTCAACGGACATAATTGTAGTTATTTTACATTTTACTTGCCCTTTTTTTCTTTAGATTTACTTTAATTATAAAATTCAAATGCAAAAAAAAATCATAATTATAACCCTACCTAAAAGGAACACAATTATATTTTGTTTTATCTTGATGCGATGAACTAGTCTGAAGTTATAGTGAAAACAAAATTCCATTCCAATCGCGCTGTACACCCCTACCACACGGGTTGTCGACCACCCTCGGAATTGACACCACTTTCCATAACCAAGTGGTTCTCCAGAACGTGGATCAGAAGTCAAATTTTGTCATACTTGAAATGAATCATCAATGTAAGCTAGCTCCTGGTCTAACAGATTTGACCAAAGAATCAAGTTTAACATACATGTCAACATTGTGAAGTTCTATCTTTTAATAGCTATATATTATTAGCACCGCGTCTTACTACCCGTTCGGGTTATACGTACTTACGCTAGTAATGTGTAATGGTAGGGTGATTGTGAGATGAAATGGATCTGCCTGGTGATGTAACATAGTCTAAAAGTAATCATACACCAGGTTGGACTTGTGAATATCTGTTTATGCTATGTTTAATTAATCTATGTAAATTTGTTAAAAGCTATTAATTTAAGTTTGTATCAATGGATTATTATGGTTAGGTTAAAAAATAAACTTTTAAAGTATTTTATTATTTCAAAATTACATACCGGTAATGAGTGATAATAAATCCAGAAGTCCCAACTTTACTTCAGAGAGTGTCTTGTTGCTGTACTTTTTGGAAGAAAAACGTAATTGATATAATAAAATAATAAAAACATACGGTGACAAGTAAATATAAAGAGCCTGAAAAAGTGTGGACGATAAATTTAATAAAAATAAATCTGTTTAGAGATCTTCATGATCTAAAATACAGGTCTACTATAAAAACTACAAGAAGAAAGTAAAAAAAGCAACAGCTGATGACAAGGTAAAATGTTTACGTTTCTGCAACACTTTATAGTAATGTATAGTACTAATATAACTATTTCAATTATCTTCAATCTATTGCTTGACTTAATTAAAATCAGTAATTTGTTTTTTGTTTTATTTTATTTGAAAAAAACTAAACTTTATAAGGTCATGAATTATGGTTTTATTGTCACTAAGTTTATCCAAATATTTATTTTATAAATTAATAAATTTGAACTTAATATCTTCATGAATTTAATTATTTTTATTGTTACTAAGCTTAACCTAACATATTTTCTGAAATTATACACTTAAACTTAATTGTTTTTTGTCACTATGCCTAACTTATCATATTTTCTGAATTAATAAATTTGAACATTATAGTTTCAGGAATGTAATTGTTTTTGTCACTAGGCCTAACCTAAATTATTTTATGAATTAATAAATTTGATATTAACAATCCATATAGTTGACTATCATTATATTTAGAGAAAAGTTAATATATCTTTTCAGTAATTATCTTGGAACTTGAACATTTTCCATAACCTTATTATATAAATCAAAAACTTCATCTCAAGACACCATACTTTACACACATTCTTTTAAAATAAATCAAATTCACATTAAAATTTACTTATATATATAAATATACTAGTATATAACTATTACTCACTAAAATATAGGTTGTAAAAGTCCAAATTGTATGTATTAAGAAAACCGGCTACAAGTTATCTTACCCATGAACACCTTGATTGGAGAATCAAACAGGTGATAGAGAATTGGCTGGTTAACTTGACCAGAGATTTGAGACACTGATTGTTTATGCAACAGGCCCTTAATTTCTTATACATTTGTCACGTGTATTACTATAGTATGATTTTGGTAGAAATAACAGTAGAAGTTAGTTACTAAAACCATTTTAATATATACATGCATCATGTCATGGTATCTCCAGCAGTCACTTTTAATAGATATTATTAATACCTATAAAATAACACTAATAATATGATGAAATGTTCCACCAATGTTGGCCGCAAGCTAATATGTTTGAATTTTATCTACTGTTCTTCCAACCAAAATCAGGGTATACTTGTACGGTACAAAGTGTTGTTGAATTGGAGGACTTAGTCTATCTTTTATTCTTTCGGATAGGATTAAATAGAACGCGATAAAAGGTCATTGGTGTTTTTGAAGTTGGCATACCAAACAATTTTTTTCGACACACGGTGTTATCAACAGTTGTTGAATATCTGCCATGAGCATATTAGAATTTGACGCGAAACCTTTTAAATGAATAGAAAACTTTATCATTAAATTTCAGGACAACCTTGACAGATATTAAAAAATGTTTAGGTCACCATGTGAAGAAACTTGAACTATCTTTCTATTGTATAATTATTTAATTTCTTTCAATTAAATGTCAGTCCAACAGATAAAAACCTGCACCAGTGGGAACATGAAAAAAGACATCAGTTTTGATTAGTCTTGTTTCCCGGTGATTGAAAGTTCAGGGATCGAGTCCTAGCCGAGTGTTTTTTTCCTCTTAAGGCTTACAACTCTTCCTCCACGAACATGCGAGTACATTTTTCTAAATCCTAATCTTCTCATTCACATCGTAAAAGTGCAAGTTGCGGATTGACCAGACGGACAATGTGACTCTTAGACCTAAATAAATAATAAGCGTAAATGTTTCTAAAATCTTTGTGCTAAAGACCACTTTTAATTTTCCATTTACATTTTTTATTTGAACGTTCTTCGAAGTTTGAATGGCTTAATTTAAGTTGGAAAGGTTTAAAAGGTAACTGCAGTGAAACCTGTTTTGATAAGATGGAAAATTCCCACATAGTAAAGATAAATGTGATTGCATCCGGTCAAAAATCAATCACGGTCTCCATGTCAACACCTTGACGGTATCGTTTACCTTCCACAGGCTAAGTGTACATAAAGTACAGTTTTCTAGCGGACCCCCGATCCCTAGAAAAATTAGCTTCCTATATCCTTGATAAAAAAAAAAATAAACTAAAGGATTTATATTTTTACTAAACTTTAATGATTAAAATTTTTATTTTCAATAACTCTATAGTAAATGCTAACTATTTAAAATATAACATTCATTTCCCGCACGTCACTAAACTTCAACAGAAACAATTTCATCTGGCAAGATAAAAATAAAGATATAGCCTTCCTCAAACTAAATAGAAAGTCATGTTTCAAAAGAGTTACAACAGAAAATTCTAAAATACTTGAAGGTTTATGTTTCAGAACTGCCATTCAATAAAAGTATCTGCAGCGTGAGGATATTTCCCTTCGAGCAAGCGGTGCCCTTAATAGTAATAATACTTAGCACGGCATCTTACTACCCGTTAGGGTTATAAGCTTAAATACTAATTACATTAATATGCTAGGAATTGGGAAGGTTGAATATAGAGGAAGTGAACCCACATTTGTGTAGAGGGAAACTGGAAAACCATTTATGAACAGCCCCCCGGCCCCCAATTCACCCGAAAGAGATTCGAACTTCTATTTCCCCTTCCTCAGCAGTCTATCTCAACACGAAACTAGCGCGTTAGCTAACCACGCCACCAAGGCGGGTCCTTAATAGTAGGGATTGTGAGTTAAGGAAAGTATATTTTTGAAGTTTGTATAGCGAACCTTATTTTTCGGCAAAATAAATCAAATATTTATCCAGCAGAAAGAGCGTTTCCTTTTCTATTATAGTAAACTCAAGAGTTCTTTAGCGTATAGCCCGAATGGGTGGTAAGACGCAGTGCTAAAAAGAAGTTATTTAATATCAGTCAAGGGTGTCCTGGAATTTGATGATAATTTTTCTCTTCAAATTAAACGTTAATATGCTCATGACAAATATTCAAAAACTGTTGAGATAAATGTGTATAAAATTAAAGTTCATGTTTCTACTGGAGCAATATTCTACTTTATTTTGCCAAAAAAATTTTTTTTATCAAAACTGCAAAAACACCTACCCTTTCCCGCGTGCCATACGACCCCACCAAACTTACAAGAGGCCAGGCATCTGCTAATTTAGCTGGCATGTGATATTTTCTTCAATTATTTAAATATATTAAAAGAATAAAACAATAATAAATATATTAAAAGAATAAAACAATAATAAACACAAATAGTTCAATATGTCGTTTAAATTTAGATACCTATATAAATATAGAGCCGATGCCCGTGTAATTTATGTGACCTATGATTAATTTAAATTACTCATTTGCAACACTTGTACAATCCAATTTTCATTAGATGAGCTTAATCTGACTGATAGAAAAGTAACTAATCTTCTTTCACGAATTCATAAGTAAAGCTATGTAATTTTAAATTATTCTTTTTGAACTATATAATCTTTTTTCATTTTTATTTACTTCAAGTATTTAATGTGCATTTGTTGAACCAGCTGATTATATCACCACACGAGAATCCCTATGAGCAAGCGCGAAAGGGCATACCAATTTTGGCGGAAAGGTATTTTCACATACCTTCCAGGGTTCTTTCACATGCTACAATCGACATGGAACCAGGAGCTTTAATTCCTTTCCGGAGGAAGTTGTACTACGGATTTTTATCACTCAAGAAAAATCCATCAACCCCCNTTCTGAGGTGAGCACTTTGCCCCATAACCACCAAGGTCGACGATAGCTATTATCAATACCTATAAAATAGTACCTACCGATAATTTAGTAAAATTATTTTATCTATAAAATATGTGTTTGTAGTTTCTAAAAGTCCCTTCCTAACAAATTGTTAGTGGCTTAGTCCAACATTATTTAAAGAGCTGTACCAACAACAGTTGTTCACCAGTAATTGTTGTGTCTTCTTTAAGGGGAATATGGTAGAGTAAAGTATCATAAAACACAGTTTATAGTATTTTGCAAAGAATTATATTTCCCCAGCTCAATTATGTAATTAAAATGCTTGTTTTTATATAAATGATTCACAAACCAAGGAGAGCCTACCACCCTATTCTAAAGAGTAAAGTTGCAAGAGTTGTTTTCAAGGGGGCAACAAAGATTGTATTTTGTTTTATTATCTTCACTGGTTCTCGGACGATTAATTAATGTAGATACAAGCATATTTTTTTATCTTATTAATACAGTCTTGTTTAAAACAGTACTAAAGAACCAAATCATTTTGACATTATATTAATAAAGCTGAATTATTGCTATTTTTTAATACTTTCTGAAAAAAAAAATCAGGGTTCAGGTTGGGGCGGTTGGGGCGGGAGGGGCGAAGGTTGCGCTGAATTTAAATAAAAATTAAGGGAGGCACATAATGTATGTCTAAATGTTTTAGAACACTTTATATTTGAGTTTTATTTTTGGCCCATGAGATCAAAATAAATCAAATTTGGCTCAGAGAATGAAAGATTTGTAAAGTGTTGTGCGGTTTTGAATATATGAGATATTGGCTAGGCCTTTTATCTGATGTGTATTTTGTAATTAGAATTATTTTACTACTGCAGAAAAACAGTAAAACTTGGTGGTGATATATTGAGCCAAATAGTATGTCCCACATATATTAAATTTGCCCAAATTGTACTGATAAATAAAACCGAAAGTTAGAAGATTTTGGTAACTGTTTTGAAGTATGCATGAATATTTTAATATACTCCCCTTAATAACTGTGCTGTAGTAAGCATAGATGTTTTAATATATGCTTTGATCTAAATGCGGGAAAATACTCAAAAGTGGAAAGAAAACTAAATAGTAAGTCAGATTTAAATAAAATATATGAATAAATAAGAGTCCAGCTGATACTTCATATTTTTAACAGAGAATTATTTGAAAACTAGGCTTATTAAAAAAAAGTGCCAACATATTTGGTTAAAGTTCAAATAATACATTGTAATATAAAATTACATTTAAACCCCAATGTGATTTGATGACATGTAAAATTCCAGCTCATTTTCACTGGCCCTGCTTAAAGAAACACAGCTTCCATGCTAAAAAGTGACCGAGGCGTTGCCACAGCAAGTCAGAATACAAATACATAACACATATGACACAACCGGCTACAGGAAGCCTAGGTAGCTAAACTCAACTCTTAAATATCATTCAGTTTAGAATTTATTCTAGGCAGGTTAAGTGATTATCTTAAGTGTATATCATAATGTAGCTTTAAATGGCTATCCTAGGTGTTTATAATAAAGTTTTAGGTGGTTATCAGTGTATATCATATAGATGTAAATGGTTATCCTAAGTGCATGGTTAAATGTGGATAAGGTGACCACTTTTCAACTTTAAGTAGCTTTGAACCATAAACATTACTGACTTTTTTTAAACATATTAAATGGTCCTATATCTCATACATAAAGAAATGTTTATCTTGCTTTCTGTAAAATATATTGTTTATTGTTCTATGTTTTAAGATATTATTTGGGTAAAAATCAAGCTTTACTCTGGCTATCAAATTCGTTTTGATCAAAAGGTCAGAGGAAAGGTTTTATTTGGTTTAAACTATATCTGTTAAGGCTCCAACATCAAAGCTTTTGAACAGTTAAAATATTTAATAAATGATCAATATGTTAATTTTTTATTAAACAAAATCAGTTCCGTTTAACTGGTTAAAGCTGTCCAAATTAGACTACAAATGTATTGTGGATTTATAGAATGAATATTAAAAAATGTTAATTAATTGTCATAAATAACAAGATAAAATAAACAAATATGAATGGTATGTGGTAAATTTCACTCCTGTGGCCATCTTAGGCATATTTAATAATCCTTTAAGTGGCTATCTTAGGTAGGCATCTATTAGAGGTAGGGTGTACATTATGTGGTTCTAAAATAGGAGCTATAAAGTCTGTTCATGGTAGGAATTGACTCCTGAAAGGCCTTTTTCCCTACCAGAAATCTATTATATAGTAGGATATTGGTAGGAAAAAAGACCTTTCAGAGACTAATTCCTACCGTGAATGGAGTATACATATAGCTTTATGAATGAAGTTATCCTAGTAATGATTATAAGGCATGCCATACACTTTTTAATTGGGCTTCTCTTAGGCATATCCTCACAGCTTTAAGGTGAGGATATAGGGAATGCGAGAAAATGTAAGTATTTTTGCACTTTTTATAGCAAAACATTTCTATGGCCAAAATAATTCAAATATTGCTTCAGTAAAATATAGTGTTTAATTTTCTTCGCATGGTTACCTCAACAGTTGTTGAATATCCGCCATGAGCATAGCGGCATTAGATGATAAACTTTTTAAATTAAGAGAAAAAGTTGTCACTAAATTCAAGGACACTCTTGACAGATCTTTAAGAAATGTTGAGATCACCATGTAAAGAAAGTTAAACTCCATGTTTGTATTGAAGCAATATTTGATTTATTTTGACAAAAAAATGTTTTTACATAAAATAAATTAAAAACACTGACCTTTTCCCACTCTTCCTACATCCCCACCACCAGCGGTTAGCCTAGGTTATACATACCGCGCTTTAAGTGATTAGTTTAAGTAAACATAGTGCTTTAAGTGATTAACCTAAGTAAACATAGTGCTTTAAGTGATTAACCTAAGTAAACATAGTGCTTTAAGTGATTAACCTAAGTAAACATACAGCTTTAAGTGCTTAATGATCTTAACTAGGCCCTCTTATAATAAAGCTTTAAGTAGTTATCCTAGGGATATCACTCAGCTTTAGGATATAAGTCATTCACGAGCTAAGTTTACCTGGATGACAGCTCGAAATGTTACTAGAGGTAATCCCTAATATATCACTATGCCAACAGCTGACATCTATCACTTTGGATGACTGTAATGAAAACAGATAGTAGTATATTAATGTGAAAGTTAACCACAGTAATTTAGGCCAATAGTATTTATATATTTATTTGAGGTTGGACACAAAGTTTATTTATAGTTTTATTCCCCTTAAAAAAATATTAACACCACTTTAACAAAAACTTCTAACGAACATAGCTTTAATGTGGCGACTGACGAATCTAAACCATTTGATTGAACATAACGGTAAACAAGTTTTTTACAATGATGCAGACATGCAGTTGATGAAAATATTTTATTCAGTTAAATATTTCAAAATATGATAAAATAATCATAAAATCATTTATTGTATGTAAAAAAAATGACAACAATGTTCTCTTTTCCGAGTAAATACAATGCCTGTATTAAAAGGTGTGTGTGCACTATATTACACAAAATCAGTAACGTTCCAAAACGAAAAATAAGTACTTTTAAATGTGTTTAAGGTGACCTGGCGGTCTAGGGGTAAGGTGTCAGACTTCTATGCTGGCGGCCGGGGTTCAATCCCCGGTCCTGGCATAAATTTATCTGATTACCAAACCCTTCCTTCATCTCTGACAAGACATCTTGTGAATGTGGGGAATGCCAGGCCTCCACCGTGGTTCGGATTCCACGCTAAACTGTAGGTCCTCCATTTCATCTCACAATCACCCTACCATTACACATTAGTGTAAGTGCATATAACCCGAACGGGTAGTAAGAAGCAGTGCTAATAATAATAATAATTGTGTTTAAAATTTTGTTTCGAGTTGGATAAAAATAAATTATTTAAAAAATGAAATAGTATGAGAAAACATCAGTTTACATTATTTTAAATGCAATATATAACAGGTAATTAAAGATCTTTTCATTTATAACAAAACTGTGATAGTTTACAAGTGTTAGCAACCCAAAACCTAAACATATGATTTTCAAACTTTCATCCAGGTAAAAACCTATCGTGAACGGAATATAGCTGGTATTACAGGGGCTAGAGCTTTAAATGGTTAAGCTAGGCATTCTTATGATTTGAGTATCATCCCCTAATCAAGTGCATTATAGTGCACAATCCAAGCCATTACAGTGTGAAAATATATCAGTGTCTAATTGAAACATTGGTGGAAATATAATTGTGCATTAGAAAATAAAATATATTCATGTAGTATCTGCTGTAGGCTTACAGCTTAGGGCAGGGTTTTTTTCTCTAGTTTAAGCTTATAGTCAATATAAGCTAGGTAAGATAGAGAGGCGTACTTCACATTTCAACAGGATCTGTTTAGGTGAGGGGGGAATGCTTATGGTTCCTTTTGGGAAAATATTTTTTCTTAGAAAAACTATCTTACCTTGCAGATTTATTTATGCCACAATATACAAAAGTCACTAATTTAACTCTTTGATTGGTTAGTTAAAAATTTATTAAGCTTTGCATGGAAATAACTAGTCTTTAATGTATTAAATCCATCCAAAATATTATTGTAATTTAATTTTGATAAGACTTGGAGGGTTAGGTTAAGTTTGAATGAATAAGATTTTAATTACCAGCAGATAAAATATTTTTATCAAATTAGGAACTTTAACTCTTATCAGATTTACTGCCTCTTGGTTAGACAGGCTAAAGATACACAAATGACAACTTGGCATGTAAATAACTAGATATGTCTACACACGAGAACTTTGTATGGAAATAACTAGTCTATACTTGTGTAAATCAACCAAAATTTTATTTTTATTTTTATTGAATCTTGGAAAGAAAGGTTAAACTTTTGATCAAAATAATTGTTTGTGTGTTTATAGTAGAAATATAATCGACAAAGCTTAACTTAACCTTCCAAGTCTATGACAATTAAATTACAATACACTTTTGGATGGATTAATACATTTTGCATGCAAAGTTGTCATGTGCATATTTGATGTGACATTTTAATGAATTATTGTGTTATTATCCAGTCAAAATATTTTAATGGCTGACTTTTTTTGTCTTAAGGAATTAATAACACTGCACGATGTTTTTTCTGTAAAAACATATTTTCTCGAAAGTAATCATAAATGTTCTTTCCCTAAAGAGTTTTTAGGCGATATTTTGCATTTTTCCCCCCAGCTCTGTTACTATGGAAATTACAATAATGTACCCAAGGACATAGAATGATAGAGCCTACATCCTTAATAAATATATACTATAATTTGACATTTTCCTTACAACACAATCTAGAAGCATGAAAGTTGATTAAATTAGGCTATATATATGTCCATGCTACAAAGACGAGATGTATTTTGTGTCGTATTTAATTTTACACGTTCTACATTTGAAATAAAAATATAACATTACTCAGATATTAATCAAAATAGTGAATATTCAAAATAATATATATAAAAGTACGGCGCGTCAGAATTTGCGTGACAAGGTTAGTTGAAAATGAACGACTCGACGTGACTATTGACTCAACGTATTATTAACCTTTCATTGTAATGTTTTGATGGCAAAGCTGCTGTTATGAGGCATAAAGAAGGCGTACCCGGTTAGTCACAAATAGAAAGTATAATTCATTACCAATAAAATCTTAGAGCTGCATAATAAGGTCTGAGGAATCACCTGTTTTTAAATCGTTATTAAGTGAGGTTACACTCGGAATAGCCAAGTAAAAACTGAAAAAGCAAACAGTTAAACGAACTTAGCACTACACCACGCGCCTAAAGGGTCGACGACCATAAAGTTCATACATTTGTATTTCGTTAGCATGCATGCAGAGAAGACTGTTAAAAATGGAATTAAATGTGTTAGACTTACTTTAGTGCAAGGTCTTGCTCCAACAAAACATAATAAATTGAACGCACGATTTAAATCAAAAACTAAAAGCACTTTCGATCGACACACGACACTGCTTACCGCCATGTTTCCATTCACACTACTGCACATTCCGGCGAGAGCAAGTCAAAGAAGGTAGTTATGTAGCAGCGCTACTCCTCTGAGTTTCTAAGTTTAGAAGAAAATACACTCCATTCGCAATATTTTCAGCGGTGCATCCGAACAAACATGTCGGTAGTTAATATGCGTGTAAATAAATTAAGCGCATATTAATTAATTATTCGTTCAATTACGTAAAGTAATAGTCTCCGAATACGTATTTAAAGGATATAAAACCAATTATTATATTCTTGAAGTAGGTATATCATATTGTTATGGTTCGAAAAGGAATTATTGATTCAAAAAGGAAGATTCGAAATTACATGTAATTATTGTAGCTGTATTTTACTTACGTAGTTACTACTCCACATAAAAATAAATAAATTTCATCGCTAATAGGGTTAAATTTAAAATATCCATTGTGAAGCTGTTATTGTACTCATTTTCTTAATTTTAATCGACTTTAATATTACAAACAATTTATTCAAAGAGGAGATCTACTTAAATTAAGGGAACTTTTGTCTTATTGGGCTGTATAAAGACGCTTCATAAACATAAAATAATATATCACCACGCGATTTACAAACTAACTTAATATAGGTAATATTCATAATCACCGGGTACCTGCTACACATTCAGTAACTATATAATTTATTACTAAGAGTATATAAGAAGCGGTGCTTAAAAACAAAAACTAGTTAGTTATATGCAGGGACACTGGAAACTCTTTGGAAAATGGGTTAGATGGGGGAAAGGGAGGGGGTGGGCACTATTGAAAGAGAGGTCTGTCTGGGCCCTCCCCCGGGAAAATGTTATGACTCTCGTGGCTATTTAAAGAGGGTTTATTCTTTCTGTGTAGCAAATTTTGTACTGTCTTTCAATGCCATAATAATATAGTAAGAACATGGTAGGAAGGGTGGTTTGGAAAATACAAATTTATCTTTTTGCAGCTAGAAATGAAATAAAATGTAACTGTATTATCGTGTATCCAGATTTTGGTTGGAACTTGGAAGAACAGTTTAGGATATTCAAATATATTTATTTTTGGACAATTGAGGAGCTTGCTGCAAAAAAGGCCTTAGTGCCAAATCAATGTTCCGAGAAAATTGAAGATAAAGGAAAGGATTGATTTGCTTTGTTTTATGCAAAAGATATATTTACTATGCATATTATTTTATAAACATATGATTTATTTTGTACCTATTTAAACGATTACTTATGGATTATATAAATTAGTATTTGCGAAATAAAATTACAAAAAAGCTGCAATTAGGCCCTTCTTGCACCAAGCCATTTGTTCCTGTAAACAATTTTACTAAAACATATTTCTAAACCCAAAATGTTATTTATTCACAGTACTCTAATTATTATGAAATTATTTATCATGTCAGAAAAAATACAAGCATGAATTTAAAAAAACTAATCTATAAGTCTGTGTCGGATGATGAAGATAAGTTTGTCTCGTCATCAACACTCATTGCATCTTCATTGTTTGTGCTCTGTTGTTCATTTAGTTTATCAGTGTGAAGCCATTGCTTAGAGTGCTCTTCCAGAAATCCAAACAAGCTTAGAATGTCTTTTTTTTACTGGTTTTCAGTTTATTTTTTTGTACTGGGTGGCTCTTATCCACAAAATCTTGCTCAGAAATGATGAGTCTCTTCATGAATGAAAATGGCTGGTAAACAGATGTGTATGTCTCAGAAGCTAGAATAGAACCATGTGGAGGGAAGACTAGCTTACAGTACTTCTGGATTGTGAAAGTAGTACCCTTGGCTGTAGGTTTTTTTTTCTGGAAAAATGTTTGTAATACACTGCTCCAGTGTTTGATCATTCCATTTAGATCGTGTTTCTGCTGTTGCTACTTTTTTAGGGACTTTCCATATACACCAAAGTTCCTGTCGCATTTGCAGTATCTATGCCCTATAATAGGAAAAACGTGATAGATTCTGAGGTTGGGCAGATAAGCAACATACGAACAAAAGGCTAACATGTTGTGTTTTATTCTGCCCACCGGCATTGTCTGAAAAGAGATGGATTGACTGAAGGTGCAGTTCACTTTCACCGATCTTCCTCTGTATACAATCAAAGAGGAAAGATGCAACAGAGTCGGAGATCTTTTTAGCTTCAGTTTCTAAATAGCAATACATGTAACTTCTGCGTTTTAAAACCATTTCATTGTTTTCATCATAAGATCTACCTTCATCATTTTCTCCATTGCCATCACCATGGTTATGAATATTGAATACATTATAACACAAAAGTCTTTTATAAAACTGTGAAGTGTTGGTTATCTTAGGTAATGGTAAATGTTGTGCAAAATCGAACTCGAGTACCAAAACTCTTTTGTTGATTTTTGCCAATGCCAGTATCTCCTTTTTCAGAACCTTATAGGCTTCAAACCTTCTTAAGTGAAGCTGATGACTTGTCTTCGTTGCATTGTCATTAGGGTTGAATTCTAACTTCATCTTGCATTGAGTACAGTAGTCACAAGTGTTTGTGCGAGGTTTACGAAAAGAATATGGAGAATATATTTTGAAATATTTGAAGTAGGTCGTGTAAGCCATCCCATTAAGGTCTGCTCATGTTTCATTCTTGTAGTACTTTTTAAATAAATCATAAGACTGCTTGATGTTCATTTCGGAGTTTTCATAACTCTTTTTTGCTGAATAATGACTTTCTGTGTATGGAATGGGTTTTAACCAACTCCCACGCATGGTCAGAAATATTTTTTCAATTATCATGTTTTCCTCTTTTGTCTGAAAAGTCTAAAGAGCCCTCAGACACCTTTTTTTGGATGTTACGGACCCATTTTACTGAGAGATTAAAGATACTGATAATAAACTAACAACAAACTGAAACTCTGGATCCTCGAACAGAAACATAATACTCACAAAGATTTTGTTTGTGTTTTGTTTCTACATTAACTTTCCTTGCTTGTTTCTCTTTCTTAATCATGCACCCAGAAATATACAAGTCTTGGTTTGTTTTATCTTCATAACCATAAAAATTTGTTGAACAAGTCTTCTTGATCATCACGTAACACGTGTTGAAAGCAACGTTTGGGACAGCACTTTTGAATTAATTTGAAAACTTTCTTCTCATGCTTTCGTCCTTTGTAGTCAACATAGGACTTACTATCATTTCGGCATCTTTTAGAAATATTTCTAGGCCAATTAGCAGGTCTACGGTCCTTTTTCAAGCCTTGGTTATGTTTCTTATTTTTTAGGTCTAGGCCTACTAAATTACACTCAGAATCGGACAAACTGACACTAAAATCATCTTCCACTTACCTTTTCAAGCTTTCAAATATTAAAATTTACTTTAAATTACTACTATAACAGTTAATAAACCCTATTAAAAACACATATATAATAATAGCAGTTACTTCAGTAACATAACCTGGCTTGGCTGGGATCAGCTGGCAATGGAAAATTGTGCCAACATTGCTTCTAAAAAGTTGCATAACTAGCTCAGTTTCAAAGATAGCATCATAAAATTTGGAGGGCAGTGACTTCAGTCTCTAAATAATTAAAAGAGACAAATGAAGCAAAAAGGGCCTTAGCCACCTAAGGCCCTTTTTGCAGCAAGCTCCTCAATTTTACTATAATATTAGTGTTATTTTATATGTATTGATACTATGTATTAAAAGTGACTGCTGAAAAACACATGACCTGGCGTATGACTATATGAGAGTAGTTATAGGGGCTTAATGAAAGTGTCAGATACGGTCCTTCCTACCGTGTTTGTACTATAGTAACAATGAGATGCAGAACTAATTCTCTAAGACATAAATTACACTTTAACAAAATCAACGGGTTCAATTCCCGTGTCCAGGTGTCATTTTTCAACTTTCAGAATATGATATCTTGATGGAGAATTCATCAATAAAAAGCATAAATAATAGCTTGGGCTATTTGATTCTTAAAATAAATAGCGGAAAATTGTGGTAGCCATATTAAAAAAAAGTAAAAAATCGAGTTCCTTTCTTAAAAAAATAAAATTATGTATAATATTAATAAATTTAGTGTGTTATCTGTAGTTTCAACCTCCAAAAAAATAAAATGGGAAGGTGAAGAGCGGGGGGTAAAGAGACGCGAGAAAGGTCAGTGTTTTTGCAGTTTTTATAGCAAAACATTCATTTGGCTAGAATAAAGTAGTGCTTCAATAGGAACAAAAGTGTTTAATTTTCTTCACATGGTGATATCAACAGTTGTTGAATATCTGTCATGAGCATAGCACCAATATATTAAACACTTTTTAAAAGAAGAAAAAAGGCTGTAATTAGATTCTAGGACACTCTTGACAGATATTAAACCAATATTGCGGTCATCATGTGAAGAAAATTAAACAATGTTAATACTGGAGAGATATTTGATTTATTTTAACCAAATAAAAAGTTTTGCTATTAAAACCTTCTCGCGTCCCCTTAAGACTAAAGAGCTCCTGGTTAAATAACAGAACCAAATCATATATAAATAGGAAACAGCTACATCCTCTGTTACCAATTGTAAAGTGGTCAGGGTTTTAGACCCTTAGCTCTCAACTTTCATTTTTAAAATTATATTAGTTTTTCCTTTAGTTTACATATTAATTCACTCAAGCTACTGAGAGTACTAAACTGATAAATACATTGTTCTTT
>CABFVX010010082.1:0-15538 GCA_902151425.1 Timema shepardi | reverse complement strand
AAAGCAATCGGGGGCAGGGTTGAACTCGCGTCCCGCCCGCGCGGACGTTAGAGGAAACACAGTAACTGACCTGCCCTCCATCGTCAACACGGCGGGTTCACAGTTCAACCACGTGGGTAATACGTAGAGTATGACGTCACACTCTACAGTACAACAATAGAAAGATTATAGAATGGTATCAGTCAAAGACCCAAGTAGGTCATGGAACAAAGCTCTAGATAACCTGATTTCCACCAATATTGGGTGTAAAGATTTAAACTAGCCCAAACATGGCCATACGATAAAGGGCGTCTGGTTATTGCCCAGGTATTTAAGACTATATCTTATGAACATAAAAAAACTCATTAGAATTTCTGACCTTCAAAACTACGTCTTGAGGACATAGAAAGATAGAGCAAAGTATCTAACATTCAAAACTATTTATTATGGATGCATAAAAACGAGTCAAACAAACTGATATACAAAAATGTTTTAAGGACATACAAAATATATCACGAATACCCTATCAAGAGATTAACAGACCACATTCTCATAGTCACATATTTTACTTCATCTGTGGCGAGGAGGTGAGGCTGATGCCTCAGACGTCGTGATTACCACTTGCTTTGTCCACCGATACTTGGTTCGCTTCTAGGTAGTTCCACCGATTAATCGTTACACTTGAATACAAAATGTGAAGCGAGGGATGGCTGTTTTATACAAGACGCACTGACGTATTGGGAAAGGGAGGGTGAGTTTCCAGAATAGACCAGAATGACACCTAGTACTAGGAGACGGCCACTGAGCACCACAATTGGGAAAGGGAGGGTGAGTTTCCAGAATAGACCAGAAAGACAACTAGCACTAGGAGACGGCCGCTGAGCACCACAAGGGAAGCCACTTGTCATTACATCTAAGTCGGGTCCACATGTAAGATGTCCTTGTGTTGAACCTCCAGGAAGTGTTTGAACAGTCAGCTGGGGCACTTTCCCACAGTTTGGGCGTTTCCAGCAACACCATTTCACCGTGAGTTTATACCTGCCACGTATTATTAGAATGTATTAGTTCTTGCATTTATAGTGACAATCATTTTATATATGAGGTATTTTGAGTTTACGTGCTGGCGGGAAATTAACACGTTACAGTACTAACATAGTTTTCTGGATGTAAGTGTACAGGGATTTTATATTCCTTTTGGTTCAAAAAGGATGTATGTGCGTTTCGGGCTATGAGTTCTCGAACAGCCTGTATATATATATTGAAAAAAGCAATAATTCACTCACCCACACATCCCCGTATATATCCAAACCCTGAGACAATGAGCTTGGAAACTTGAAATTTATGGGGAAGGTTTCATTTAGACCCTAAACGGGGTTTTGAGAAATTTGACCTCTATGAAGTGAAAAGGGGGGGGGGGGATGAAAGTTTTCAAAATTCCCTGATGTAGCTTTTAAACCTGTGGGCATAGAACCTTGAAATTTAGAAAGAAGGTTTCTTTCTAGAATTGGAGTAGACACTTTTGAGGGTATTTCAAATTTCATGCACTTAAAGGAATGAGAGGGTCAGAAGGTGTGTGACTCATTGGCTCATCACTTACCGTATTTCCCCAGCCCTGGACCTGTCAACTTGAAATTCTACATGGCAAGATTGTAGTACGATTGTTTCATATAACGAAAAAAATCTGATATTGGGAAATTTCCAAAGTGTAGCTAAAAGAATTATGGGGCCTATAAATTGTAAAAAACTTTGTATATGTAATTTTTTTTAAATTGGATAGAGGGGTAAGGCAGACAACTCCAGATAGCCCTATAAATCATAATATTTTAAATTTGCTTAGAGTGAGTTGGAAAAACGGATTTTTGGGAATTCTACATTTTTAAAACTAACAGTAAACAAATATTTTCCAATGTAGTAGGAAAATGAGATTTGGCAGGCAAGTAAGAAGACCAATCGAAATAAATATAAAACGCTGAAAAGGGTAAATATTTAATTGGGACATCAGAAAATGGGGGTGAGGGGGTATCATTAACAGAAAAAACATTCTTAGGTGTGATAGAAAATTTAAACATGGCTGGCAGGTAGAAGGCCAACTCCAGGTAACCTTGATCTTCTTAAAGCTCAAATTTTATAAATAGGAGTTTTTTTAATATAAAGGTATGGCTTCAAATATCCAAAACTAATGAAAAGAACTACTTTTAATTTAAATTTAAATGATTTAAATCGGCAGAAATATGTTAAGTACACTCAAAATAGCCATAAAAAAAACAAGTATGGGAAGGGGGTTTTGTTAATAAAAATCTTATGACTAGGCAGAAAATTAAAAATTTCAGAAATGTTGAGAGATTACGCCAATATCAAAATAAATTTTAAATATTTACTAGTTAGAAAGGAGTTTTATCAAATAGGGGCTTTCACAATTTACAAAAATAAACTATGGAATAATCTTTTAGTCTGTTAGAAGATTGAAATTTGACAGGTGGGTAGAAGAACTACCATTAAGGTCTGAACCTAGAATAAAGAAGCAGTAGATGGGGAAGATGTGCTCCTTCAAGATTAATAAAACTAATATAAAAACACTTTTTGTTGTTCAAAGATTAAACGAAGGAAATGGAAGAACTTGAAAGTGATACAGCTATTATAGAACACTCATTCAATGTGTGTGTGTGTTTTTTTTCTCTTTTTAACCTCTATAGCCTTTGTATGTTTACTATATGATTTATTTATTTTCTGTTTTAACATTTAATCACATTTCATTTATTAATTTGGTTATCCTTTAAATCGATTTTTACCTTATTACTTACCTTTTTTTTACTAACTTATTTATGATTTTATATAATTTTTATCCTCTTTGACTTTTCAACATTTCTACCATAAAATAATTCCCTCGTTAAATGATGGGTACTTCATGTAATAAGGTGTAATTTAAAAATTGATAAAAAGAGTAAAATATGTCAAAAATGTAAAATTAATTTAAAGGGGAATGTGGGAAATAATGGAGAGATTTGGGAGAAATTTAGAAAGGTCAAAAATTTTCAAAAAGAAAAAAGGGATTATTATTATTATTATTATGTGTTCTATCTAACGAAAGGTCCATTCCTTGTGTTAGTGAAACTTATACCTCCAGTGCACCCTGTCCTCTGTCTCCTCCACCAAATCCCAGAATTTTCTTCTTTTCTTCAAGCTATCTAGTATTTAAATCCTCCTTCTTGGACCGTCTAGTGGATATAAGGAGAAGATATGGCAGGAAGATCAACATTGAGAAGTCAAACGTGATGGGTATTTAAAAAATAAAGAGTCGCTAAAAATAAAAATAAAAACCAAGATGTGGAAGACGTATATAATTTCAAGTAGATGGGAAGTTTGTTGACAAATCTTGCCTACTGAACTAAAAAAATTAGGTCAAGGATCATCATGGTCGAGGAAGTGGTTACTGCTGACCATCAAGTTGAGTTTGTAACTGAGGAAGAGACTGATAAAATGTTACATTTGGAGTATCGCACTGTATGGAGCAGAAACTTAGGCTCTTAGGAAGATGGACCAGCCACTGAACATACAAGTTGAACAGATTATGTGACAAACAGCATCCCTGTCATACTCCTCTTCCTAGTCCAGCGCTATTGGTCTCTCCATCACTTAGTCTCATTGCCACTCACTGTCCCAGGTATAGGTTTGTAATCAGCCTTCTGTCCATCCATTTGATGCCGATCATTATGGGTTTTCGTTTCTTCCATTTCACTATATCAAACGTCTTCTGCCAGTAAATGATATAAATGTATATTTCTTCTTTGACTTCCTGCATTTTTACTGAAATTATTCTCAACATACCGATGGCATCTCTGGTTCCTTTTATGAATCCAAATTGATCTTCTTCCATCACAATTTCTAATTTCTGTTCCATTCGCCTGTTGATTATTCTTGCCATATTCTTCCCCACATGAAGGATGAGGTGGATGGTCCTGTGATCAATAGATTTCTTGGGTTGCTTCTTCTTCTTCTTCTTTAGAGCCACCACGGTTACGTCTAGAAAGTCCTTGGGCCATTCTCCTGTTTATTAGATCCTATTTATAAGTTTGTTCAGAGCTATTAATCCGTTGTTTCCAGGTTCCTTCAGAAGATCAGCTGGTATGTCATCATCTCCAGCAGCTTTCCTTCTTCGCATGTCCTTTATGGGTCTCTTCACTTCACTCTTTAATATGCTGGGTCCTTTTTCAGCTTCTTCTACTTCTTCTTCGGTTTCAATCTCTAGGCTTCCCGCAGGGTTATTCTGACCACTCGGGAACATTTGTCGGCTCGAGTGTCGTCAACTACGCTACACCATGTGTTGTCGTGAAAAGTTAGCGAAACAGTGATTCTGTCCGAACATCGCTTAGTGACGGGAAGATCATGGTTGCCATGGCAATCAGTATTCAACGGTATTTGGTTTTCAACACTATTTATTTATGTTGGCAACATATTTTATCCAGTTCTCATTGCTTCTGGTTTACTTTTGATTGTATTTGCAATTTCTAAGAAAGCAGACGGCACGGATTATATTAATGGTTAATATTTATTTTTAAATTAGTCATCACATTATTCGAAAGTTTTGATCTATCAATCTATTAGTTTTTATTTTTTTATTTTAGTTATTATTAAAATTGCATTTATTGGAGTGTTTTAATATTTTATATAGGTTTAAAATTATGTATAACTTCAAGTTTGGTCTAATTTTCAGTTTCATTATTATAACTATATCTAGGTTTACAAACAGAATGCGATGCTAATTAAGTGCATTACCGTACGTTTGTTTTATATTTATTGGCGGAAAAGTTTATATTATTATATATTGTGTGCCACCGTGATTCCAAGAGATAAAGAAACGTGATTAGACCCAATATTCAACAAATTCAAACTAGTCCTATTTGATTGTGCATAGTATTATAATGTGATGTTAATGAAGCACAAGTCTTCGAAACAAAAACTATATTTAAAATATTGCTAATCTATATTAAGATGTTTTAACTTAAAAGTACACCTAAGCTACGAGTTCTTGTAGGACTAGGTACCTGAGGCAAATAAGGCTCACCTTATTTAAAAATCGAATAATTTATATAAGTGCTAGGATTAATGGAAATGACAATGTTCATATTAAAGTTTGTTTTATTACTAATTAGAAAAAACACAAATAAAAACAAATCTTAGCGTAATTTAAATTTTAACTAACTCTTGATAAAGCACTATGTTTGGGCCTTATTAAACCATGGTAGTTTAATAAAGCCCATGAATGAAATCAAATATTTGAAAAAGAAAATAACAATTATTTGCCACTTTTGCATAGGAATTAAGTTGAGATCATCTTTAATCATAATTATAGCTTAAAAACAGCACACAAATACGTCACGGTCTTCTTTGGTTTGACCAACACACTCCTCATGGTACCAATGAAGACACTGTGAGCATTGCCTCATATCAGCAACCTTTTCTTCTCTGCATCCATGACAATACCATCCGTCTTTTGACGGTCTATTTGTTCCTTTACTTTTCTTTGTTTTTCCCTGTTTATTAGTGGCAGCCTTCTTTTTACTACTATCCTTTTCTTTGAAAAGTTCTTTGGTCACTCTCTGGCCCTGATAATTTAATGCTTTTCTTCGTGGTTTTGCCTTCACAACTGCATAATTTGGCGTTGGCATTAACTCGTGAAACGGGGACTTCAAAAAATCCTTTGTTTTTAGATTTGCCAATGGAATCTCATCATCGGATTTATCTGAAATACCAGGGGGAGGATTAGGAGATGTTCTTACTGGTACTGTTATTGTTGCGGCCTCTTCTGATGTCTGTTACCATCTTGGCACTGGCTCAATAATTTCACTGTCGGAATCTGAAGATGATGAGCTGTAGATTCGAAGTGGACGCTGTTGATGCCTTGGCTGACAAGCATAAGGCTTGGGTTCGCTGTCAGAAGATTTGGAATCGTAGATAATTGGACGCCTTCTAACATTCAACCCAGAAGTGGTCGGAATTGGTGAAATATCTTGAGTATTTTCTTCAGTTCTAATACTTTGAGAATGTGGCTCAGGAATTTCTGTTAATACAGATGGTGCAAACGCTTCTTCAGGAATGGCGTTAGGATTAAATGGATACAGGCCAGTTGCCCTGAATCCACTGATAATATTACAGTGGGTCATACACTTTGACCAGACTTTACTCAGAACTGTGTTAAAACGCGCTTTGGTAAGTCTTTTATTAGGCTTTTGGAACATGAACAACAAGATTTCTTGGTCCCAATGATGCTCGAATGATCTGTAGACAGCTTTGTCAAGAGGCTGTAGCTCGTGAGTGGTGTTTGAAGGAAGGCAGTACAGCAAAATATTATTATTCTCTGCAGCGTCAACTATAAGATAATCTAAGTGCGACGATGCCCCATCAAAAATCAGGAGACATTTTCCAGGAGCTTTGTGTTTTCCAAGATGCTTAATGAATTCAATGAATAATGGTGTAGTCATGTTCCCCTTCGGTGCCATTCTTACTAAACTCCCAGCAGGCAAATTGTCATCCAACTCAGGCTTATGCCTTTTACCTTTGAAGATAATCATAGGGGGGATAGCAGCCTCTACTGCATTTACACAACCAACAACAGTGACACTCTCTGCATGTTCTGAAGAAACCATATGTACTCTTCGAGAACCTTTTTGCGCTAAGACTGACTGTTGTTTATGTATCGTGAGACGACATCCCTTTTCATCCATGTTGTAGAGGCGTTCTGGATGATTATTAATGTCTAACTCCTCATAAAGCTTCTCGACTCCATCAAAGTGCTGATTCACTATGGCTTTATTTAGTTTTTTTTAGCTCGAGCAGGATTCAAAAAGTGGGTTTTACGTTTGAAAATGTTTGGGTTTCTCCTTAAAAACAACTTAAACCAATCTTTTCACGCGAGACCACTTTCTTTATTGAAGTTATTCTTAATTTTATTTTGTTCACAAAATATAAATGTTTGCCTTCGTATAGCTTTTGGAGTTAAAGGGACACCAATTGAAGCAAACTTTACTATTCTTTCTAAGTTCTTCTCTTGTTCTTTTGTTAGCACAGTCTTTCTTCCTAAGCTTTTCGTCGTCTTCTCTGTCTTCAAATGGTTCCTCAATGTTCTTCTAGGCACTCCATAGCGTTCTGACGCTACACGTTGAGATAGTTGTCCTCTTTGTACAGCTTTCATAGCAGCTTCCAGACAGTCATCATTCCAAAGACCCCGTTTCTTCTTGACTTCTGACATTTTCAGGGGCCTATGGCAACAAAATAAGTGACTATCACGATCAATCACTAAAAAATAAAATCACAAATTATAGCAGTTTAATGCTTTTGCACTCAGCTCTTTTTCTCTATTCCTTGCTAAAGCACTCATGCCTATTCTCACGTATTTGCCCCTTAAAATTGAAGTTTTAGAACATATAATCATTAAAAAAAATCACATAAATTTTATATATCTAATATTGAAGAATTCTAGATAATATATATGTTATCAAGAAATATACTACAAATATTTATTAAGAAAATTTAACAATTTGAAAATTTGAAAAACCAAATTAAAATCTTTAAATTGGAGATAATAAAGAAACTTAATTATTTTTTCTTTATCAACCAACCTGAAAGAAGTAACATTTATTTCTGAACAGTTCTGATACAAGTTTCTGTCTTTAACATTATTTGATTATGAACTACATCACTTTCATTTTAAACTAATGTATTCGGTCTCGTTTAAGGGTTTAATAAGGCCCACCAACAAATTTACTGGGCCTTATTAGCCGCGGAATAGTAGGTTAGATTTCAACTATTTTCACGTAAAATATGAATTCAAATCAATTAAAACAATCTTAATTATAAAACTTTAAATTGAAATAATAATTGTAATATAAAATCAATGTGAAAAGAACAAGATATTAAATAAAACTTACGAATTTTAACTTCGCACTTTTATAAAACGGAGAGACACAACCAACTCACACAAAGGTCTCGGCCAAACTGACAAGATGGCGCCGCTAGTAAATATCGCTCCTCTGAGTTGTCATTGTACTGTGTCTTTGGTGTGTGTGTAAAAAACCCAACCTGCGCAACTGATGGTAAATGCTATTTTTTCAAAGTGGGCCTTATTAGACCCTGGGCCTTATTTGCCTCAGGTACCTTAGTTAGGTTAGATTATAATGTATTAACCTTTTTATTATTGTCAAAAGTGGGCTGCATTACCACTAAAACAAATATGTTGAGTAGGTTGCTAAAATTGAATAATTATCCTAGGTTATTTGTCATATATACCGGTTCGAAGTTAGTATTAGTTATATATAGTTGGTAATTTATCGAAAGTTTTACCAAAAATAAAGTGCCACAAATCCAATAAATTTTATTTTAGTGAGGGAATGATAGAGGAGCTTATGCCTACAAACTGTGAGAAAGATGTCATTAAGTATTTACTAAAATAAATAAATATTATTGTTGTGGTAAAATAATATAATTCTCATCCAATTATTGATTTTGTTTATTTCACCTAATCTCTGAATGGCCAAATTAGTAGTTCTATTTTCGGGGATGGCGCGTATTAACAGGTAGATATATCACTCTGTTTTCTATATAAAATAGAAAATATTAGTAAATTAACACCATCATTCTATTCAAAAGGATACGGATAGTTAAACGATAGCAAAATTATAATAATTATTTAAAATATTTGTTGGGCTTATAATTGAAACAATTGAATAAAAACTCATAAACCAAACACAAAAGTCATGTTTTTTTATGATTGAAAGTTTGGGTTTTGTTAGTTTGGGTTAGCTTATAATTATAAAAAAATCCAATCCCTATTTTAATAATTTATTATTGGAGTATTGATGAATAAATTGACCTAAACTTGCATGAATAGGCCTATATAAATAACAATTTTGAACAGTAGTAATCAAAGAAATAATATAGAGATGATAATGTTAAGGAACATTTGTATAAGCCCAAGGCCGCACAGGTAAAGACACAAAATGTTCATCAATAGTTACGTTTTTCTTATGTTTTGGGTGCGTTGGTTAAGTGTTGCAAAAGTAAAAAAAAGTCATTACCAATAGTTATAATTTTAGTATATATTGATTCACCGTTTGCTTTTGAGTAGAATTAATGCTTCAAATTATTTATTATTTTATATTCTATAATAAAAAATGTGTTATATACACTGTATTTTGCGCATCATCCGTAATTAGTTCAATATCCTTGTTTATGATTGATTAAAATTGCTAAAATAACTTTGAAATCATTAACGTGTAAGGGGTGACCTGGTGGTCTAGGGGGTAAGGTGTCAGACTTCCGTGCTGGCGGCCGGGGTTCAATCCTCGGTCCCGGCAAAGATTTATCTGATTACCAAACCCTTCCTTCACCTCTGACAAGACGTCTTGTGAATGTGAGGAATGCCAGGCCTCCACCGTGGTTCGGATTCCACGTTAAACTGTAGGTTTTAAATTTCATCTCACAATCACCCTAGCATTACACATTAGCGTAAGTGCGTATAACCCGAACGGGTAGTAAGACGCGGTGCTAATAATAATAATATTAACTTGATAAGGGATTATAAAAAGTAGCTGTGATTAAGTTAAACTTGTAGTTACGAATAAGCATTCAATGTTAGGTAAATTGTATCTTTGTGCTAGATTATAAAAATGAATAAAATACCTAGTCCACATCATTGGGTACATGGGCTAAATCATCGACATTGTCAGGTTTGTCGGTGAAAGAGAGAGGGTTAGAATTATAACCAAGTGTAGTTAGGATACTTTCATTCTCCCTCCATGCAAATGTAGACACATTTCTGCTCATGTTTAGTCCCCTCATCCTAACTTCATCCTTGTAAATATCCCAATATCTTTGAGAGGTAATAAGACTCAGTGAACAGAAGAATATTCTAATACTTAAACACACATAACCATTTATAGATATTATGAAAAATGCAGTCCACATTCGTATTAGATCTAGTGTAAAAACCCTCCAATGTTAGGCACTCCCAATATTCAGTTGGCTTGTATCACCACTATCTTAGTATTGCTCAGCCCTAACCTAACACTTTCAAACAACTGTTTTGAAAATCTATTATGCAAATACCAATAAAAATCCCACTTGAAAATTACTAAATGCTAAAACACACTAAAATAAACCCTTACCTAACTAAATTGGATAATATAAACTCTTAAACAAACAATCAAATATATAAAAGTCAACAGTAAGTAGTGAACGCCATTAAAGTCAGGAAGTTAACGAGGGGGTAGACAGTCTCGTAAATAAGCGACAGGTTTCGCGACGAAGCAGTCGTGTCGCCAACTAGCCGACCCGAAAGACAAAATATGTCGGGAGTCTCACGGGATCTTTCCGACGCGACGTCGTCAACTAGTTCCCGTGCGGTCAGAATAGCACTGCTGGCCGATTTTACTTGTCGTACAGTTCTTTATATTCCTTTTGTTTGCACACCTTCTTTTTCTTTGTATTTCATTAATCTCATCCCATGCCTTATATACATTATATAAAACATTTTCCTCGCTTTGTCTGTTTATCTCCTTAACTCGTTGTTTAGCCTCATGTATTCTTCTTGGTTGACGTTTTTCCATTTCCAAAGGGATCAAACATAAAGAGGGTAAAACTGACAAAAGGCAAATGGGGAATATATATCAAAGTGGTAAGATGTACAACAATCCAGGTGACCTGGCGGTCTAGGGGTAGGGTGTCAGAATTCTATGCTGGCGGTCGGGGTTCAATCCTCAGTCCCGGCAAAGATTTATCTGATTACCAAACCCTTCCTTCACCTCTGACAAGACGTCTTGTGAATGTGAGGAATGCCAGGCCTCCANCAAGACATCTTGTGAATGTGGGGAATGCCAGGCCTCCACCGTGGTTCGGATTCCACGTTAAACTGTAGGTCCTCCATTTCATCTCACAATCCTCCTACCATTACACATTAGCGTAAGTGCGTATAACCCGAACGGGTAGTAAGACGCGGTGCTAATAATAATAATAATAATAATAATAATAATACAATTAAAAAGTGTCAAATGGCAAAAAAATGGTTTAAGAATTAAAAAGTGCTAATTGCTCAAAAAGCTTAATAATGATAGTGTTTCAAAGAAATAACATAAAAGTTTAAAAAAACAAAAAAGTATTATATTATATTATCGTCCTTTTTTCTCGTTTTACACTTTTTATCCCATTTTGCCCTTTTTTTAACTTATTGCCTTTTCCACCCATTATAGCATTTTAATCCTCTCTACATTAACCAATCTCTTTACTTACCCTTTTTAACATTTTTTTGTTTTAATAGACACCCTGTAGATACAGTATTGTGATCGTAAAAAAATCCAACTCAAGATTTGGATAAATGTCACCGTTTTATGAGCCCCTGAAACCAAAATAAGTGCCTTTCACAATGCCATCTGTCTGTCTGTTTGTAGGTCCGTTTGTCTGTGCCAATACCTCAGGCTAGGGCATACACTTCTTTATCGATTTGTATTAATCTTGGTATTTAGGGCTAGTAATAGATTCCCCAAGGATTTTAGGAATTAGATAACTAACCCTAAATTTAAGGGTATTTTACTGAAGGGCAAAAAGAGAAAAATCAATTTTCTTGAAATTTTCTCCAATGATTTTGATTAAATTTTATATCTAGAAACTTTATATCTTTATAAACTAGATGGAAACTCCTTTTCTAATGACAATGATATTGAAGGCACTTAACACGAGGGAAATTTTCAAACTTTCATAATATACCGCAACTATGTGAGATACAATAAAACATTATTGTTATGTTGTAGTATTATTAAAGCTAAAATCATTTATTTGAAATATGTTTGTATAAAACCAATAATCACTGATTTATAATCCAATATATACACTTTTTAATTCAAGTCTTTGAAAATTAATTTGTATTCTTATGATCTTTGGTGGACAGATATTTTTCTCTTTTTTTTTTATCTAACAATGTGCCTACTTACTAATGCCATAGAGTAAGTAAGTCATAGTGTATATCTTTACATTCTCGCTATCTTACAGATTGAGAAAGTATTGTGATATCCAAATAAATCAAAATCGAGATATTGATGAATGTTGACGTTTCATGACCCCCCGAAACCAAAGTCTTGGTTGTTGATTTTCCGTTTGTTTGTCTGTTTGTTTGTAAGTCGGACTTGAGCCTAAACTATTTTACCGGTCGGGCTAAAACTTGGTATATGGGGTTTTGATAAGGCTGTCCCTGGGTATTTTGTAAATGGATATTTAACCCTAAAATTAAGGGTAGTTTACTGAAGGAAATAAAGAGGGAAAATCCATTTTCTCAATATTGTCTCTAGCAATATCGATTAATATTTTGGCAAAGGGAATATGGCTACCATTTTAATAAACAACAAGTTAACCCACAAACGAATCGATCAACAAATAAAATAATAACTTAAAAAGAGTTTTATTGATAAAACATAATGGACAGAGAAAACGATTACAATTATATACTTAACCGTCGGCCATTGTTTCAACAGTTTATTGTTGATATGTATGCAAAAATAGAGTCAGAAAGATTGCTCTATAGCCATCAAAATCAAAGCAAGTTACGAACAGATGAATACATTAATTTGCGGGGTGCGATAGCCAATGATGTAAAGGTTGAAAATCTGGGGCGATTAGTAATGTTGCCTTCTACGTTCACAGGTTGTCCCAGATATATAGACGAATATGCTCAAGACGCTAAGACTCACGTTAACAAACACGGTCGTCTCGATTTGTTCATAACTTTTATGTGTAATTTATTGTTTAAGGAGATTAAAGATGAGTTACAGTATGTACAAAAACCACCTGATAGACACGACATTATTGCGCGAGTGTTCAGACAAAAGTAATTAAAATTCATTGATATTAATGTGAAGAGTCACCTTTTTGGGGACATCATTTGTTGGATGTGCTCAATTGAATGGCATAAAAGAGGACTGCCACACGCACACTATTTAATTTGGCTTAAAGAGAATATTCGTTCGAATCAAACCGGTGTTGTTATCAGGGATAAGTTTCCAAATCTGGCTGAAGTTCCTGTAATGTATGAAATAACCGTAAAAAATATGATACATGGACCATGTGGAGTATTTGATATGCAATCATCCTGTATGAAAGATAACACATGCTTAAAGCGCTATCCAAGACCATATTTGAGTGAAACGCAAGTGGGTGAAGATGTTTATCCAAAGTACAGACGTCGACCACTGAGTGAAGGAGGATTTACGGTGAAAATTAATATTAGAAATGGCGTTGAAGTTGAAATTGACAGTCAATGGATCGTACCATATAGTTCGTTATTGTCGAGGATGTTTCAAGCCCACATCAACGTGGAATATTGCAGTTCTGTGAAGTCAATTAAATATGTGTGTAGTTATATTAACAAAGGCAGTGATATGACTTTCTTTGGAGTAACTAATGAAAATCGAAATGACCAAATCTTGCGATATCAAATGGGAGGATATATTAATAGTAATGAGGTGGTTTGGCGTATATTAAGTTTCCCAACACCCGACAGAAACACAGCAGTTGTTCATTTAGCAGTTCATCTTGAGAATGGACAACGAGTTTATTTTACAAATGAAACAGCATGAAGAGTTGCAAACCAACACGTCTATACGACCCTGACTGCATTTTTCGAATTGTGCCAAAATGACCCGTTTGAAAGAACACTTTTCTATACATAAGTTCCCAATTACTACATATATGACGCGTCATGAAGAAAATTCTATCGACGGAATAGAGGAATTCCAGTTGAAGGATTTGAGTGTGTATTCAAAGATCATGCTATTGGTCAAGTATACACGATTCATCTGAAAAACCCAGAGTGTTTTTACTTGTGTCTACTGCTTCACGGAGTACATGGGCCAACATCGTTTGAAGATCTTATAACAATAGACGGTTACATTTGCAAAACGTATCGAGAGGCATTTAAGCGCCGTGGTCTGTTTGAAAATGACAATCACTAAGGGCGAGCAATGAGAGAGGATCAAGTGTGAGAACTTTTGGTAATAACTCTAACATCGTGTAACCCCCTAAAATCCTAATAGAGTATTGATACAATATTGCGACAAACTTTTTACCAGAGTGCGGAGAGAAAATGTTACTTTCAATGAAGATATTTATAATGAAGCCCTAATTATCCTGGAGGATCGATGTTTAGCGATGAGCATTCAAAGTTTAATTCAACTTGGAGTACAACCTCCCATTCGAAGTGAATTAGACGCAGTTATTCTGAATTGATGAAATAACTCAGAATAATTGAATCACTACATCAGAGAAAATTATCCAAAATTAACACAAACACAATGGATTATATACGACAGAATCATAAATCGTATTGAAACAGATGAAGGGGGAATTATATTTTTGGATGCACCAAGGGGCACTGGTAAAACGATTGGCATCATCTGAAATCGCGGCTATGTTAATGGAATGTGGGTAAACGGCACATTCTGCTTTAAAATTATCATGAAATGTAGCCGAACAAGAGTATCCAGTCTGTGATGTAACAAGATCTTCGACACGTGGTCAGTGTTTAATGCTATGCAACATCATTATATGGGACGAATGTACGATGGCTCATAGAAAATCACTCGAAGCGCTAGATAAAACATTACAGGATATTCGGAAGAACACAAGACTATTAGGGGGAATTTTATTGCTACTATCAGGAGATTTTTGGCAGACATTGCCAGTAACTCCTAAATCAACACCAGCCGATGAAATAAACGCATGTTTGAAGCAATCAATATTTTGGGATCGTGTTGAAAAGTTATCTTTAACCGATAATATGCGTGCAATAATGAGAGGGGATCTGAGAGCTTGCCGAAAATCATTTGAGAATTGGAAATGGAACCTATCCGCTGGATCCGAACACTGGTAAACTCATTTTACAGAATAATTGTGCTACGTGGTAGAAACCGAAGAACAACTTATAGAAAAAATATATCCGCTTATAGAAAGAAACTACCTGAATAAAGAATGGTTGTGTCAGCGAGCAGTTTTAGTTACAAAGAATGATGTAGTGCAACGAATAAATGAGTGAATACAGAATATGATACCGGGGGAAGAAAAATATATAAATCGATAGACACAATGATAGATCAAGATGAATATGTGAACTTTTCAACAGAATTTTTAAATTCATTAAATCCACCCGGTATCCTTCGCATATATTGAAGCTGAAGATTGGATCACCAGTTATACTATTACGTAATCTTGACTCACCGAAATTATGTAATAGCACAAGATCATTTGTGAAACAGCTAATTAACAATATCATTGAGGCGGTAATCCTAACCGGCAAAGAAAAAGGAGAATGGGTTTCCATGCCAAGAATTCCATTGATCTCGAACGATTTGTCATTTTGTTTCAAACTATTACAGTTTCCAGTGAGATTATCTTAGAGTATCACTATCAATAAGGTGCAGGGTCAAACGTTCCACTATTGCGGAGTTAGTTTGAAAGAATCTTGTTTCTCACATGGTCAGCTCCACGTTGATCTTTCACGTGTTGGACAAACATAACATCTATT
>CABFVX010010081.1:0-15552 GCA_902151425.1 Timema shepardi | reverse complement strand
CAAATCAATCTAGTTATAAAAAAATTACAACGTATAAAGCTTCAACAGAACACGATTTATTGGAATATTACATGGGAACGTACGCTTGTTACAGCTGTAGTAGGACTGCTATCATGACGTCACCGCAGAAGCATGCAGGCCCGTTAGCTTCCGTAGTCCCCGTATAGAGTCACCTTCTGGGGTAGCTGAGTGTCAGGCACTTTAACTCCCAATGGTGGAGTATCTGAACATCAGTTGTAAACTACAAGACAGACCGTATGTACTGAGAAAAAAATATATATAAAAATCCCTATATAAATAGTACTGACATAAAATGTTAACGGTAAGTCTCGAAATTTTAGTAGTAGTGATTTTCAATAAGCTTTACCAACCATGTTACTACATTATATCTCATTTAATTTAGTTAAAAAATATACCTGAACACGGGAATTGAGCTCGAGACAATTGTCTTAAGGAACCAAAGATCTACAATGAGTTATCCAGGATTCATACCATGTTTCAGATCATTCTTCACTCATAGTTGAAGGTTGAGTCTGTGATTGACGTGTGGAACAGTCAGCTACATATAAGCGACCAATACTATGCGAGCGATCATACTTGAGTCATCTAACACTTGGGAGGACTGTTATGCAGCCAAGTATGCGATACAAGATTTTAATTTTAACGTGAAATTATAACAAAAATCCACGCACATCACAAACTCAGATTCAACAATCTTAAATTATGAGTTAAAATGTATCTGAACACGAGACGAATCCCTGTTTGCTAAATAGTATAGCATTAGCGTACTAAGCTAAATGCCCCATCTTGACTCCTTTAAATGCATGATTCTTCACCTAATTTAAATTAATTGAACTGTGATCCCTTCAATACAGAAAGTGACGTAATTACAATGATTTTCAGCTTGTCTGTTAATATTAATATACATGTTTTATCAAACATATTGAACCAAATCGCATACAATTAAGTACACATAAAGCAAGCAACTGTCTCACCTTGTAGTTTCCTAACCTCGAATATTTTGTTGGCCGATCATGTAGTTCTCGGCAGCTCGAGACAGTTCCTTAAACCACTGGAAGCTTATCAGGCCCAGAAGGAATAAAATAAATATTTCGGTCAGGCTCGTATTGACAATATTACATTTTAAAATCAGAAAATCGTAGTGTAAGCTAATCAACGCAATACACCAACGAAGTAATGGCTAATTTCAGTCATTTCCGGGGAAACGACCTTGCATTATTTGGTCGATTGTAAGAATAATTTTACTGTTGGAGATTTGTAAATCATATTTTAGATTTAGTTAACTCTTAATAATAGGGTTGCCTAGCAGTCTAGGGGTAAGGTGTCAGACCTCTGTGCCGGGGGTCTGGGGTTCAATCCTCGGTCCCGGCATATATTTATCTGATTACCAAACCCTTCCTTCACCTCTGACAAGACATCTTGTGAATGTGAGGTGCCTCCACCGTGGTTCGGATTCCACGTTAAACTGTAGATCCTCTATTTCATCTCACAATCACCCTACCATTACACATTAGCGTAAGCGCGTATAAAGTGGAGGGTAGTAAGACGCGGTGCTAATAATAATATAAATAATACACGTCATAAAATATTGTTAAAATATTGTTAAAATACGATTTTATAAATATAGTCCATCAAGCACGTAGCTCTAAATGAATCACATATAATATTTTGACATTGTAGGTATACCTAAATGTGTAGGCCTATAGATTTAGTCAAATTGTAATATCAAAACTAACATTTTTTTTTTACTTTGATGTCTTGGTCTCAGCATTGTAATAATAATAATAATATTTAGCACCGCGTCTTACTACCCGTTCGGGTTATACGCTTTAAGTACTAATTACGCTAATGGAATAGGAATTGAGAAGGGTGACTTAGAGGAAGTGAACCCACATTTGCGTGGAGGGAGAGTGGAAAACCATTTAGGAAAAACCACCCCCAGTTCACCCGACCGAGATTCGAGCCTCGATCTCCCCGTCCTCAGCAGTTGAGCTCAACACGACCAGCGCGTTAGCCAACTACGCCACTGAGACGAGTAGCATTGTAATCGCCTATTTATCTTTTATTTAATCTAAACCCTAAATATAGAGTGTATTATTATCGTAGCACATATCGGTGGTCATGTAGAATAGATGTGAACATTACTTAGCTTGGTTTGCCGATAGTGGACCGTTTCAAGCTAGTAATCCGGACACACGTTTTGAGAGAGTGTTTACATAAATTGTCTCCTAACTGTCGCCATCCTTATAATAGATTACATTATACACAAGTGGTACGAATTACGAAACTAACAGAGATTCAAGCAGCATACATAGTCCTCTACAAACAATAACTTATCCATTAATGTTATTTCAAGGGTAAAAGACTCAACATTAGTAACATCTTCCTCTAGATGAGAGGTCGGCAACCGGTGGCCCGCACGTACACTTTTCTTGGCCCATAAAGTGCTGACCGTACTTGCATAGCAGATGAACTGTATTATTTGTACATGTTTTGTATACATTTATAAAACTGTATGAAAAAACTAATACTAATACTAATTATTATTATAGATGTCCGAAGACTAGAAATTTCGAATTTTTCGCATACTTAATGGCCGACTATTTAATTCTAAACTTCAATAACAACCTCGAATAATATAATCATAAATCTGTATATTCAAGAGTATTTGTCAGCTAATAAAGCAGGACAGTTGGCGTGAGCAAGCAGGTAATCGGGTAATCTTCTATGAATCAGAGTTAAATACCTTTGTTCTTTGTTGTTCTATTAAAAATTTGTTGCTGTTCAGAATGGCTGTTTGGATGTGTAGGTTTTTGGCAATGTCATATTGAGGTCTTTTGAATAGGATTGTAAAAGTTTCAAGCAGTTATTAATTGGTGTTAGTTGATGCCCGGAAAGTTTTAGATGTTTGGCGAATTTGGATTTGCATCTATTATATTTAAAATCAATTAAATGTTCAGCATATCGAATTGAAAGATTTCATCCGGTCAGGCCAATGTATGTAGTCTTATATTCAGATATAAATTTGTAGATAACACTTTTGATTTTTAAAGTTGAGATAAGATGTTGGCCATTGCGGGAATCCTACATATACAAACGTCCATTCTGAACAGAAACAACATTTTAAATGAGCAATCTAATTTTTAAAATCAATCCCTTATAATTACAATTAGAAAACTAACTCAGCACATCAAACTAGGAAGTAATCCTCATTTCAACAAGTCTAGCCTATTCAAACAACAATCAAGAAGATTAATACCGTAGATTCTAATGCCTAATTTTAACTCAACTCCACATATTTTGATAAAATCAATTATAATATTTATATTTAGATTTACTCATAATATAAATTACACTCTATATTATGCTAGCAACAATATCTCATTTATCAATTGTTTTGTTTTATTTTATTTATCCTATTGGTAGCTTATCACTTATTTATGATCGACCCACAAAAAGTGTATTACGTAATAATAAATCAAAATTCCATAAACCTTCCACCAATGTGTATTTTACACAAATCATCGTTATCAGAAATAAGGTATTGTACGTATAAGCTTTTTAATTTAAGGGATAATTTAGTTAGTATATCTTGTACTATCTTCTAATTTCAATTTACTATTTACATTATTATTATTATATATACAATTTTATTAATATTTAAACAATATTTGTCAATACATTGGCTTTCCTCAGACCTTAAGTTAGTGTAACACTATCCCGAAACATGTCGTTATAGAAGACTACAGATAAAATAAGGCGAAGGGGACAAAAAATTAAAAAGTAGATTTAATATATTATTACAGATAGGTTGATTTATTTATTTCTCAAATCCAAATTTTAAATTCCCTTCCAATATTTAAAAATATGTACAATTTTATTCAAGGTTAAAATATATAAAAATTGATTTTTAAAAACAAACTAGTGGCACTTACAAATGATATTTTGTTTGTCTTGTCTATAACATCCTAAAAAATAAAGAGAACAATTTTTGTGTAAATTAATTATATTAATATAATTTTGTCCTTTATTATGACTCTTCCTCCCAGCTACTCAAGTCTTTGTAATCATTTTACCAATTGCTTAAAATTGTTACTTGAAGTCCTTATTTATAATTGTATTCTAGATGCTTTTTTGAGATTTTTATGTTTTTCAAATACCATAGAAATCGATGTTTCAAGCACGTTGTAATTTTTAAATTATAAATGCGGGTACATTTCTCCTAAATTCAACCTTCCTCTTTCTTAACAAATAAACATTGTTAGTGCTTATGAGTATAAAACATAAATGGTCAATAAAACGTGGGGACAAACAAGAAATTCTTATAGTTGAAGATTAATTTTTTAAAGTACATATTTCTCTACTAATTTTCTCATCATCACACATCTGTAGAGTAATGTAAATATCAATGCCCTCTTTCTCTAACGGCTTACACTGTTGCCAATATCACTACTCTAATGCCCTCTTTCTCTAACGGCTGTACACTGTTGCCAATATCACTACTCTAATGCCCTCTTTTCACTAACGGCTGTACACTGTTGCCAATATCACTACTATAATGCCCTCTTTCACTAACGGCTGTACACTGTTGCCAATATCACTACCCCAATGCCCTCTTTCTCTAACGGCCGTACACTGTTGCCAATATCACTACCTCAATGCCCTCTTTCTCTAACGGCTTACACTGTTGCCAATATCACTACTATAATGCCCTCTTTCCCTAACGGCTGTACACTGTTGCCAATATCACTACCTCAATGCCCTCTTTCTCTAACGGCTGTACACTGTTGCCGATATCACTACTCTAATGCCCTCTTTTCACTAACGGCTGTACACTGTTGCCAATATCACTACTATAATGCCCTCTTTCACTAACGGCTGTACACTGTTGCCAATATCACTACTATAATGCCCTCTTTCTCTAACGTCTGTACACTGTTGCCAATATCTCTACTCTAATGACATATACTCTAACTAAACTATAGTAGACTATAGTAGCTATCACCAACCATAATCCCCTCTTCATAACACAACTCTATAAAATTATCAATATCACTACCCTAATGCCCTCTTCTTCTAACCGCTGTATACTATTGTCAATATTACATTCCTAGAGCCGTATTCATCACTGAACATTGTCTGAAATAACACTTACTGCGCCTATTGTACTTGTCTAACATTGGATGAGGGGGGGATTTAGTATTCTAAAAATATTTCTACGGAAGATAATCAGGCATGTACTACACTTATTTGAGTGGACAACCATTTATGTAACTAAATCTTAATGAACCCAGCCGGGATTCAAAACCTGACTCCTCAATTAATGTTAAACCAGAATGGACGGGCATTAGTCTAGTCATGGATCTCTCTCTATGGCTTAGCCCAAGTGTCTACTGATTCTAGTTGTGTTAAGTTAAGCGAACATTTATTAATTACTAAAGAAGACCCAGAAGTAGATGGGAGGATAACATTTGGATAAACCTGAGAGAAATAGGATGTAATGAGGTGGACTGGATATAATTAGCTCGGGATAGGTTATAATGAGGTGGACTTGATAGAATAATCTCGAGATAGGGATAAAGTGTAATGAGTTTTACTGGATAAAATTAGCTCAAGATAGAGATAGATGGTGTATTTTTATGAGCGCGTTAACGAACTTTCGAATTCCTATTGCAATAGAGTAAGTAAGTAAAGTGTTAGTATTGTTATTGTTTAGTTTTAAAATATTGTTAATTAGTGTGTGTGTACAGTAGATCGTCGGAAATCCGGACGTCCAAAATCCGGAACGTCGCAAATCCGGATTGGCGGTGGTAGCAGGTAGGAGAGGTAGTGGAAGGTGTCCTTGAGAGTTCAAGGATTTAGCCAGTCGCCTCTCCTTGGTCACGTGCTCGGCTCACTTCTGTGCTATCATTTACAAACTTTACAGCAGTGGTATAGTTGCCTTGTGACGTTTTAGTGTGCGAGTTAAAACGGAACCTAGTTTTACTTTGTTAATCATGTCATCATTATCAAATAAAAGGAAACATAAATTTTTAGCTATAGAGGATAAGTTAGAAATTCTACAAAGACTGTCTAAAGGGGAAAGTGGTGCAGCTCTCGCTAAAATATATGGTGTGGGAATTTCAACCATTAGTGACATTAAAGCAAAAAAAGACAGTTTGCAACGTTTTGTTTCAAAACTAGATTCTGAAGAAGGTTCACAGAAAAGAAAAACCACGCGTATACGTATGTATACAGTTATTGAAAGCACATTTGAAAATCCAGACAATTCAGTAATCCGGGTGGGTCCCGGTCCCGATCGATCCGGATTAACGACGCCCCACTGTATATATATTTAATGATTTTTGTAGGAATAACAGTATCTGGTAGTTACTAATGCTACTAAAACAATTTTAATATACCCATACATCAAGTCATGTTATCTGCAGCTGTCAATGTTGATAGATATTATCTATAACTACAAAACAAAAAATATAATAAAATATTATCAATGTTGGCTGCAAAGAAATATGTTTGAATTTTCTATATTTTTCTTCCAACCTAAAATCATGGTTTATAGATTATATACGTCTGAAATGTAATCCCAAGCACACAAAAAAAATGTGTGAATTAGATTCTTATTTCCCATCTCTGATTGCCTAGTAGTGTTTGTGGCAGCGGACTTACTGTAAAAAGGCTTCTTTCTCATCTTACGTGGCTTTCTGGTTATAAGTAATAATAATAATAATTAGCACCGCGTCTTACTACCCGTTCGGGTTATACGCTTTAAGTACTAATCACTCTAATGGATTAGGACTTGGGAAGGTTGAATTAGAGGAGATGAACCCGCATTTGCGTGGAGGGAGAGTGGAAAACCATCTAGGAAGCCCCCCAGTTCACCCGACCGAGATTCGAACCTTGATCTCCCCGTCCTCAGCAGTCGAGCTCAACACGACAAGCGCGTTAGCCAACTACGCCACCGAGGCGGGTTTCTGGTTATAAGGATGTCAGGGTTAAAATAATAGCTGATCATCATATACTGAGGTGTACTTTTCAAAAATGTTTTTTCCAATGTTTATCCCTTCAAATGAGACTACATTTCTTCCCTCATCTACGGTTGTGATCCCTACATCTCAAGTGTAAATACCCATTTTAGTCTTTATGGCTAGCAGGACGTGGTGTATGTAACAAAAATTGCTTAGAAAAAAATATTCTAATATAGAGGTAGGAATTAATGAATCAATCAAATTTGAATTTTCAAAGTATCATTGTAACAAGTTTATAAAATAAAAACCTTATTTCACAACTATTTTCTGTATTTTCTTCCTACATTTATTGTAATCCTAATTTATTTTGTTAGATTTGCCCACATCGGTGGTTGCATAGTCTAGGATGTCAATCTTGAAATATATAGGTTTCCTTGTGACAGATATATGGGGAATGGAATCCCGTTTAGAAGTACTGGTGGTGTTTATGCCTCCTAAATAGCTCCATGCTCTAAATTCACTAGAATAAGGGAGCAAATACACTTAAGTCCAATTCCTAAATCTTTACTCCATTAATTCTAATCTTCGGATATCCCGAACAGGTAGTAAGGTTAAGTGCGGGAAAAAAATGTTTTGACTTAATTAAATAATTAATTTTGAATCGGTAAGATATAAATTGCCGTGTAGACGTCCTGCTTTTAACACTATATTTAATTTTTACGATGCGTTATTTTCAAAATATAGTTCACGACAAAGTAAAGTCTCTTTTACATTGACAACCCTATATTTTAAGTTGTATTAATAGATAAATTGTGTGAAAATATGATATTATCTAAATTTTAACGACATAAATTATAGTTGCTGAGAAATGAGACTAGGCTTGTTGGAAAAGAGCTCTAAATGTATCCTTCCTCTAACAAATGTAATAATTTCTTAGTGCGCTTACAAAAGAAAATTTTAGTACATTTGAGAATCAGCGAGCTTTTCTCTTTACTCTGAGATAAGAAGATTCGTAGTTTTTCTTTTCCCTCGTTCTTACTAATATGACTAAATTTGATTGTAGGTGAAAGCTGAAACCAATAAAAAGCTTAGACTGAATAGCGATGGATATCCATAGAACCACACAGGAGATTGTATTTTAAGTCGTGTGGCCTGATGTCTATTAATAATTTCTCGCTGACTGAGGCGGACGTCTGGAGCTGGATTTTGCTATTTATTAATATTATATATTTCGCTTAAATTATTATATTTTAAAAGTATATTTTATTTTGGATTACCAATTAATGTTTTATCGGTTAATAAATTTTAAATAAACTAAACTTATTTGACTATTTTAACTGATACCTCTGCAATCCTGGAAAATTTATATTTTCTACCTCATTTAATAGTGCTTTACCCACTAATTTCAACCCCCCTAAACCCACTCCTCCATTTTGATACCGATTTTAATTTCCAAAATTTACATTTATTTAGAGTGGTCCATATATTTTCCTGATCAATTTTGTTTTTTCACCACATGGAGTATTCGTTTATATTAGTTTTGTAAATGTAAAACCTTCTACAACTAGTTCCCAATTACTTCAGCTCTTAAATAAAAATGTCAAATTTTAATATGTATTTGCTTATCTGAAATGGTCTCTTTCCCTAGTTGCCAAATTTCAGTTTTCTACCCTACTATAAAATAGGCTAGTTGTTTCTATCAATGTTGAGCACCACCACCATCTGCGCCTGCACAACGGGACCTATCGTGTTGTAGAACAAGAGATTTCACACTCATATTATCCTGCTATACCCCCTTAAGGGATGAGATAAAAAAAACTCTTTAAAAAATAATCCCCCAATTATAAACAAGCCTTCATATAAAATTTCAAGTTTCTATGTCCACTGGTTCGAAAGATACATCAGTGAATTTTGAAAGCTTTAACCCACTTTTTTTTTAACATTTTATAGATTGAATTTGGTGAAACCTTTACTTGTATCTTACCTAGGGCCTAAAAGGAAACTTTACGAAAAGTTTTGAGTTCACAGGCCCAGGGGTAAGTGAAATACGGTGGTAAGTGTGTGATTGAGTGGGTTCAATCCCCTAGCTTTTCCTTGCCAAGAAACCAATCGATATGGGACTGACGCCTTTGTCCACGTGACCACAGGTGTTTTTTTTTCCTTTTGCATATATAAGATAGTAAATATATACATATACAGTATACACATTGTTGAAGGAATACGTCACCAAAGAGCATAAATCTAATAATTTATCCAATTTTAATAAAGAAATTGAGGCCCACCTAGGTGACGTAGTTAGCTAACGCGCTAGTTTCCTGTTGAGCTAAGCTTCCTAGGACGGGGAGATCGAGATTTGAATATCGCACGGGTGAACTGGGGTGGTTTTTCCCTAAATGGATTTCCCCACTTCCTCCACGCAAATGAGGATAAGCTTCCTCGTTTTCCAACCTTCCCAACTCCTATAGCCCATTAGCGTAATTTGTACGTAAGTGTATAGCCCTCCACGCAAATGAGGATAAGCTTCCTCGTTTTCCAACCTTCCCGACTCCTATAGCCCATTAGCGTAATTTGTACGTAAGTGTATAGCCCGAACGGTTAGTAAGACGTGGTGCTAAGTATTATTAAAAACATTGAGAAAAGAGGAAAATCTCTAACCAACAACGAGCATAACAATAAATCTCCTATTTCAAAGTTTTGAATAAAATATATATTTTTATAAAAACCAATAGTTTCTTATCTATATATATTTGCCTATAGCTCAGAAACTGTTTGTTTTTATTAAAAAAACATAGGCCTATTTTAAGTAAAATATTTGTGTATTTAATAATACATTTAATAACACTACAATTACAATGATAAGTTATTTCATATCTAAAATGGTTGCAAAGATATAATCTAAATTTGTTTGATCTGTACGGAAATTGGTAGTAGTTCAGAAGTCGCGGAATCCACGGGGAATATAAATGAAAAGTTAAATAAAACATTGTTAATAATTACAAAACCAAAATCCTGTCATCTATTACGGATAGTACAGAAGACCGGATAGTCTGGGGCTTACTATTTTTATATACTATAAATATCTGTGATAATAGTTAATAATAAATATTTGTAATAAAGAGAAAACTACTAAGTACGTTCTTTATTTTTTCCCCAATGAATCCTCGGCGTCAGCTCATAGTTCCACTAATTACATCCAAGCTTGTTTTTATCTTGTGGGAATAGTCTTCATATTCTATGTGCCATACAGCAGGCCTTTTCTCCACCTCCTCAACCAAAGGTTCTGTTTTTAAACGCTCAATAATTCACTCCTTTGCTTTGCTTACGTCCAAACTTTGCTGAATCCGCTCGTCAACTCAACGCTCTCATTGAAATTCGTCCATCTCGAGCCGCACGGTACAGAGTTTCTGGCGGTCGGCTAGTGGAGACCACTCGGACGATTGCACCGCTCCGTCTCGTGTGAACGAATGTATGGAAAGATCTATTATTATTATCATTATTATTATTATTATTATTAGCACCGCGTCTTACTACCCGTTCGGGTTATACGCACTTGCGCTAATGTGTAATGGTAGGGTGGTTGTGAGATGAAATGGAGGACCTACAGTTTAACGTGGAATCCGAACCACGGTGGAGGCCTGGCATTCCCCACATTCACAAGATGTCTTGTCAGAGGTGAAGGAAGGGTTTGGTAATCAGATAAATCTTTGCCGCGACCGAGGGATGAACCCCGGCCGCCAGATGGAAAGATCTAAATCTTTGTCCCAGTGACGCTGCGCAGAACCATGATAAATCGTAAGTGCTATGTTCAAGTTTGTATTGAACTTTTCTACCTGATTGGGGGTAGGATTGTAAGGGATAGTAGTTAAATGCTTAATACCCCACGCTAAACACATATCATGAAATATCTTGGCCGTAAACATGGACCATTATCGCTAACCAAATTCCTGGGAGCGCCTAAAATAGCTCATTCTCTATTAAAAAGAGCTTTAGCATCAGTAAAACCCTTTTTGTTCCTAAGAGGGATAGTGACAACAATTTTTGAAAAATAATCTATAAGTTTAAGTGCACAGGTATTCCCATTAGTAGAAAGAGTGATGAGGCCTACAAAATCAATAAAAACATTTCCCCACGGGCTATGACCAACATCTGCAGAATGTAACACATAACGATTGTTCTGTGGAGGTTTGGCATCCAAACAAACACAACACTTTCTAATCCACTGTCGTATCAAACCCCTTATTTTAGTGGGAACAAAAACTTGTCTGCCTTTCTTGTTCTTCCCCAGTATGCACAATAAACTTCTATGCAAGGTAAAGTTCTCGACCTTATCACCCTTACCCAGACGATCAACAATATCCCTACAATAAGGATCTGACCTTATCACCCTTAACCAGACGATCAACAATATCCTTACAGTAAGGATCTGACCTTATCACCCTTACCCAGATGATCAACAATATCCTTACAGTAAGGATATGACCTTATCACCCATATCCAAACGATCAACGATATCCCTACAGTAAGGATGTGACCTTATCACCCTTACCCAGACTATCAACAATATCCCTACAGTAAGGATGTGACCTTATCACCCTTACCCAGACGATCAACAATATCCTTACAGTAAGGATGTGACCTTATCACCCTTACCCAGACTATCAACAATATACCTACAGTAAGGATCTGACCTTATCACCCTTACCCAGACGATCAACAATATCCTTACAGTAAGGATCTGACCTCATCACCCTTACCCAAACGATCAACAATATCCCTACAGTAAGGATCTGACCTCATCACCCTTACCCAGACGATCAACAATATCCATACAGTAAGGATCTGACCTTATCACCCTTACCCAGACGATCAACAATATCCCTACAGTAAGGATCTGACCTTATCACCCTTACTCAGACTATCAACAATATCCCTACAGTAAGGATCTCACCTTATCACCCTTACTCAGACGATCAACAATATCCCTACAGTAAGGATCTGACATTATCACCCTTACTCAGACTATCAACAATATCCCTACAGTAAGGATCTGACCTTATCACCCTTACCCAGACAATCAACAATATCCTTACAGTAAGGATCTGAACTTATCACCCTTACCCAGACGATCAACAATATCCCTACAGTAGGCATCTGATCTTATCACCCTTACCCAGACGATCAACAATATCCTTACAGTAAGGATCTGACCTTATCACCCTTACCCAGAAGATCAACAATATCCTTACAGTAAGGATCTGACCTTATCACCCTTACCCAGAAGATCAACAATATCCCTACAGTAAGGATCTGACCTTATCACCCTTACCCAGACGATCAACAATATTATTACAGTAAGTATCTGACCTTATCACCCTTACCCAAAAGATCAACAATATCCTTACAGTAAGGATCTGACATTATCACCCTTACCCAGACGATCAACAATATCCTTACAGTAAGGATCTGACCTTATCACCCTTACCCAGAAGATCAACAATATCCCTTCAGTAAGGATCTGACCTTATCACCCTTACCCAGAAGATCAACAATATCCCTACAGTAAGGATCTGACCTTATCACCCATACCCAGACGATCAACAATATTCTTACAGTAAGTATCTGACCTTATCACCCTTACCCAAAAGATCAACAATATCCTTACATTAAGGATCTGACATTATCACCCTTACCCAGACGATCAACAATATCCTTACAGTAAGTATCAGACCTTATCACCCTTACCCAGACGATCAACAATATCCTACAGTAAGGATCTGACCTTATCACCCTTACCCAGACGATCAACAATATCCTTACAGTAAGTATCTGACCTTATCACCCTTACCCAGACGATCAACAATATCCCTGCAGTAAGGATTGGATGTGCTAACAAAACAAAGACTCCGGAATGGAACTGATAACTCCTCCCTCCCCCCTCTACCTAAATGTTTAAAGGCATTTTCAAAAGTGGGCATTAGGTGAGGATCAAATAAATTTGATTATTCATTTTACGATAGTCAATAATCCACCTATGTCCACCACCTTTCCTAGGGATTATAAAGGCGGGACTAACATATGCAGCTCGAGTAGGCCTTTTCACTTTTTTATCTAGCAGTTTCCTGAACTAAGTCTCTAAATACTTTTAATTTAAGCGGTTATCAAGATTAAGGAGGAGATCTAACTGGTAAGTAATAAGAAAGAGATATATTTTAAGGGAAGATATCACATTTACCTCAATTATTTGTTATGGTGTCCGAATAAATTTGAATAGTTGCACTAAGTTCAACGGGTTAGTTACCTTTCAAAATACTATCCTTATTTTCTACCAATTTCTCAAATTTAATTTTAGTGAAGGGATTAAATTTGAAATAAATATAGTTTCTACCTAAAACAATTTTACTTTGATTTCTAGTTTTTAAAAAAAGATTACTAGTATAATATCAGAAGGTAAGTTGGTGACAACAGAAAAATAATGTTTCCATGAGAAACCTTTACCTCTAATTGAACAATAAACACTTTAATCTACAATAAAATATGTTCCATTTGCAATAGCAAAGAGTTTAAGTTGACAAACGGTATCATAAGAAAAATGAAAGTGTGACACACTATCCAGACAATTGGAATTTATGAAGGACGAACTAGATCCAGTATCTAATAGTTCCAAACAGGACACATAATTAATTGATACTTTAATAGTGGGTTCAGAAAGACATGGTAGGATATAGCGTTGTCCGATAAAGCCATGTATACGGAGGCACCATATTAGTTTATTTTGCTCTACATTGCCTTCTATAGTGCCCCATTCTACAACAATAGTAACATTTTATTAAGCACATATTATATGTTCCCTGTTTATTTACACCCTGTTTATCACTAGTGTGGGATTTGGTAGTTTGAGGTTGAGATGGTTTACGCTAATTATAAGTATAATTATTTTTGTTGCTAGGACTAGCTCTAATGATTTGCTTAAACAAAGTTGGTGGCGGCTTCATAACTAAGTACTCATGCTCCGCTTGCATGTAAATTTCAATTTGAGATGCTTATAAATTTAACTCCACCATTGAGGATGGTTGAGAAACAAAAACAAAATGGCGTCGTTTTAAGGGAGATACATTTTCCAAAATAGTTGTTACTATTTTTTTTTCCTCTAAATTGAGTTTAGATATTTTAGCTTTTTCAGAGACTGACAGGATAAAGTTACGCAAGGATTCGTCTGGTTTTATAACTGTTCGCAAATTGGGTTTTAAAACTAGCCTTAGCTCGTGGTGGGACCAACACACTCAATATTTTATGTCTACAATTCCATCAAGAAAGATTTTAACCTAGACAATCTACCAAGAGATTTGTTAAATAACCACTAGTTTTACTGAAACATAATGTAAGGTAATCAATTTCATTCTCTAGAATCAACTAAAAAAAAATTACTAATTTCTAATAGAAATTTAAATACAACTTCAAAGTTTTGGGCATCACAAAGGGGTAGCTTTTCTAAAAACCCTGATAAAGGTTTAGATTTAATATTAATGGTAATATTACAAGATGTCGTTTGGGAAATGTTTACATTTGATTTTTCAGTAATAGGTAAATTTTCAATCTCTTTATTTAAATCCGATAGCCTTTTGTTAATTTTAGAAATTTGTTCAACTATGGGAGGGTCACTGACAATCCGGGGATTCTTCGGCTACGGAGGTTTAAAGTGATTCTCAGCTCACCCAGCTCCACATCATCAGGTACTACCCGACCTCTCTCTCTAATAGCTGCAACAAGTTCCGCTTGGGAGCTTTCAAAATCATATTTTGTCCAAAGTCTTAAAACCGGAGAAAATAAAATTTTTAAGAACTCGCGGAAATGATTTTTATTTGCCAGGAAAAGCAGGAGTTTTTCTTTAATTTTATTTTAGTTTGAGTGGCCGCCCTGATATACAGCAAATTAATAGCGGTATTTTTAGTTCCTATAGAGTCTTCTAAAAGCCGACAAATCTCAAAGCCCAAATGTTTATCGAACATTTTATTAAACATGCCCAGCTGCGCTAAAGATTATCAGAGCGGGCTGTCTTTCCCTTGATTAAAGCTATTGCCGCCAATGTCGTTTTTATTTGAAAGAAATTGTGTAATTGTCTAAGTATTGTGTTTCTATAACTATGCCATGCTATAGTTTAGCTGTGCTATAGGCCATATAGTAGCCCCATGGCTTCTTTGATGCTGACTGACACCTCACAGCTGACTTCTAGCAGTCAACATTTAGGTATATATTTGAATTTTTACTGTCATAAGTGACATCTGCTAAACACATGTTTTTGCAGATAATATGGTTCAGCGTAGGGATACATGATTTGATCTGGTAACTTTTCAAAGCTGTCAGTCAGCATCAAAGAAGTCATGGGGCTACTGTAGCTACGCTTGTTTTAAAATAAATCCGCTTTGGTTGTACACTACAAACTGAGAGCTCATTCTTGATGGATTATTATTATTAGCCCCGCTTCTTATTACCCGTTCGGGTTATACGCACTTACGCTAATGTGTAATGGTAGGGTGATTGTGAGATGAAATGGAGGACCTACAGTTTA
>CABFVX010010080.1:0-15561 GCA_902151425.1 Timema shepardi | reverse complement strand
GATGATAAAGATGCTTGTGGAAGGTGGTGTCACGAACAACAGGTCTTAGTAATGCAACTGAAGGGAGACGTCGTTCCGCAGCAAATATTGCCAGCAGCAGCATTCTTAGACTTACAGGGCTTAGCGGTATTATTAACTTATATGCGGGAGGACACGACCGCTCTCCGCATATCCGAGAAGAGGGCTCGAACAGTAACGCAGGCAGAGTCGGAGTTCGCGAGGTAAGCGCTCAAGACACGCTCGGGGGCTGTTCAAGCGTCCATCAAAAAGATGCACGTTTCCATTAAGGTTACACGTGAAACTTTCGAAAATCGTCTGGAAGAAGTACGATGCGATACAATGGACGTCTTGGACTAGTCCAAAAACAAAACCTCGCTTTACGGGAACAGGTTGAGACCTGCCTGGAGGTGACTGAGGTTGATTTAACGGCCAGAATGGAGGAGAGTGTCCCCTAATTAGTGGCTCTGTGGAGGCTCGTTGCAATCAGTTTGCGTATAAGATGGGGTACTGAAGGAGGAAGCTGAGGAGGCTAAGCGCCTACTCACTGAGGCCAAAGCTAGGAGATACGCCACGTTGGTGTAGGCGTCCCACATCCGAGAGGCGGTGAGGCAGGAGGTAGTGAATCTCCGCGACGTAGCCGGGACTAGGATAGATGCTTCACCACCACAGTCCGTTTGAGGTCTGGTAGATGCTCTCGGTTCTCGTCTAGGCTTCCAAATGATTACAGACCAAGATCCTCATTTTAACAACAACGCAGGGGAGAATCCCGTGACTATATTAAGAGGTTTAGTAGCCTGTGGGACGGTCAGGATAATCGTTGGAGAGAGAATAAGCATCTCATTGCAAAATCGGTGGAAAGGGTGGCGTCATCTGTTGGTCCAGCGTAGAGGAGAAGGTAGAGTTGTGGTCCGCATTCTAGTCTTTTTTCCGGCTTGAGTTCTGGTCCCCCGAGATACAAGATCTTACCCAATCTACTTTACACGCCATGAAATATCGCGAGAGTGGGACTAAAAACATGGAGGGACATTTCCTCATGCTGTTAAATAGGAGCAGACACCTGAATGTGCCCATAAATGACTCCTAGCTGGTTAACATGGCCCGCGGGCAATTCCCGCTTCGAGTTCAGGAAGTGTTGGGGGCTGTAAATTATTGAGGTTGGAAGGGTTTCCGAAAGGAATTGAGACGTTTGGACCACATAGAACAGCTACGTAGGATAGAACAAGATACCATCTGTGAAGAAGACACCTCAAGGACAGAGACCCCAACACCAGATCCAGCCACTTGGACAAACAAAGGGGCAGCGGCCAAATGTTGGGGGTCCACCTCCACAACAATGCGGTAGCCGTGGTTTCAGCCAATTCTCCCCAGATCAGGATTCCAACCTGGGAGTCCACCGCCTGTTTACCAGAGGGGGCAAGCCAGTTTTCAGCCTAGAGTATCTGTGACACTGATATATTATCCTCCTGGACCAGTGTGATACCCTTTCTGGGAGCCAGCTCCTGTGTTCCCGCCTCACACGGGTCAGGGTCATTTCTATGGTCATTTACCAATGAAGGAGTGTACGTCACTGACATAGCTCTTAATCGGGAGGAACCTGTTGACCTTGCACCTGGGGGTGGCGCCAATAACAAGCGGATTATGCGGAAGGGACAAGGAAGTGTAGAGCTGTTTCTTCGAAAAACATATGGGGAAGAGAAGGCCAGCTAGACTCGGAATCTAGAAGAGAAGAGGAATCAAGGTGGAGTAAAACACCTTCGCGTCAATACTCGGGAGACTTGTGAACAGAGAGGGAGAGCTCTAGAATCTTCTTGAACAAAAGTGAAAGACAATGTGTCTAAAAAGGAAAACATGTCTAGCCTCAATACACTAGGTCGCCTGTGTTTGTGCTCTTTTGTGAGGCTGAGGGAAACCTTATATTTCTTAGTCCCTAGAGAACGAGGGATAAGGAGAAGTACCACGTGTTGAACTAAACACTGAACTAACGGGATGGAAGGTAATCTTTATTGAGTTTTTTTTACCCAGGCCACAGGACTCTTTGGTTTTGAGGAGGTTCTCCACCTGACACACCAGGAACACAATCATTGCGTCTGTAAACTAACTCCTTAATACTTTCTTGGCTAAGGCCGTTTAAATATCAGACACTGCAAGTATATGGACTATAAGCCTATACACAGTAAATACTGTAACCCGTTCAAAAGGATATTCCAGTGTTTTTTTTGTTATATCATTAATATATTTTATATGTTATTCAAACGTTATTTATTTATAGCTATGTTCGTTCTTAAGAGAGTATATTTGTCTAATTTAGTTTATGGCCACCTATAATAAAGATGCCAACATAAATTCATTAGTCTATTTAACAGTTGAGGGTGCCTTGTTATTCATAGTTTTGAAAATGTTACTGTCAAGGCAGATGTCTCATAATTGACAAAAAAAAAACCTCCTTTAGGCCGTGGCGTGTTCAGGTACCAAGAAGCCCGAGAGCAAAACAGGAGATTTCTTAGCTCGCGCCAGCCAGTTAGAATTATAAATATTGTGTTGGAACAGGGATTTACCAGCACCCCAAAATTGTCGCGCAGGTGTTTTGATCCGCCTTCTTTCCTCTTCTAGCTTCCGAGTCCAGATGGCTTTCTCTTCCCCACTTGTTGTATGGAGAAACAAGCCTAATCCCTCCTTATCTCTTCCACTTGCTATTGGCGCCGCCACCAGGTGTATGGTCCACAGGCTACTCTCAATCTTGAGCGTCGTTAGTGACGTACCTTCATTTATTGGTAACTTTAGCATAGATTGACCCTAACCTGTGTGAGGCGGGACCCCTGGTGTTGGCTCTCAGAAAGGATACAACCCTTGTCCAAGAATATAACCCACCTGTGTAACCAATACTCGAGACTTTGGTCTGTCTTACCCCTCTGGTAATCTGGCGATGGGATCCAAGTTTGAAATCCTGATGGGGAAGATTGGCCGAAACCACGGTAGTCCCATTGTTGTGGAGGTGGACCCCAACATCTGGTCACTTCAAATGTATCTGTCCATGTGGCTGATTTTATCGTTGGGCTCTTTGTCCTTGAAGTGTCTTCTTTCCTGATGGCATTTTGTTCTATCCTACGTAGCTGTTCTATGTGGTCCAGACGTCTCAATTCCCTTCGGAAATCAACCCAACCCCCATACCTTACCGCCCCCAACACTTCCTGAACTCGAAGCGGGAATGGTCCTATGGCCTTGTTAACCAGATCCGAGTCAGTCATAGGCACATCAAGGTATCTGCTCGTATCTAACAGAATGAGAAAATTTACCTCCATGCTTTTATTCCCGCCCTCACGATATTTCATCGCGTTTAAAGTAGCTCAGGTAAGTTCTTGTATCTCGGTCAACCAGAACTCATGCAGGAACAAAGACTCAATTGCGGTCTTCAAGTCTTCTTCCTCCTCTACGCTGAAACACCAGCATGACGCCACCCTTTCCAACGACGCAGCAATGAGACGCTTCTTCTCTCTCCAAGGAATATCCTGATCGTCAAACAGGTTACTCAACTACTTAAGGTGTCTTACGGGATCTTCCCCGCGTGGTTGTTAAAATGAGGCACTTGATATGCCATCATTTGGAAAACTAGACGTGAAACGAGAGCATATATCAGACCCCATACGATCTGCTGTGGTGAAGCATCCAGACTATTCCCTGCTACCTCGCTGAGTTTCACTACTTCCTGCAGCGCAACCGCTCGACTGAAGGTCTCATCAACCAACGCGGCGTCTCTTCAAGCTTCGGCAACAATAAGTAGGTTCTTAGCCTCCTTCTCAGCTTTCTCCTTTAGTACCCCAACTTGAGCAGTGAACTGAGTGCAACGTGCCTCCACCGGAGCCACTAATTCAAGGACACACTTCCATTCTGATCGTTTAATAAACCTCAGTCATCTTCAGGCGAGTACTCGACATGTTCCTGGTACGCTAGTTTTTGTTGTTGGACTAGTACAAGACGTCCATTGGATCACACTTCATCCAGACGGTGTACGAAAGTTTCACGTGTATCATTAATGTAAACGCGCATCTCTTGGACGGACGCTTGATCTGGTCCCAAGCGTATTTCGATCGCCCCCCCTGCGATCTCCGATTCTTGGGCTTTGCGCAGAGCGATCTTCTACTCCCACACACAAGTTAATAGTACCGCTTAGCCTTGTAAGTTAAACACCGCTTCTGCTGGCAACATTTGCCCTGGAACGGTGTCTCCCTCCACTTGCATTACTAAGACCTGCTGTTTCGTGACACACCCCCTAGCAACTTTCTCATCCGTACCCTGGTTCAAACCTTGTGGAGGGTCCATTGCTGCATGCCTGGCCGAGCCACCCAAAGACAAACATACAACAATGGTTATACAGGCCTTGGCTGACCAAATGTTTAGCCCCACATTGCTGCTTAACTTTGTAGCCATGGACACTCCACAAGGTTTAAACCACGTTACGGATGAAAAAGTTGCTGGGGTGTTGTAGCGGAACAACAGGTCTTAGTAATGCCACTGGAGGGTGACGCCGTTCCACAGTAAATGTTGCCAGCAGTAGAATTGCTAGACTTAAAGGGCTTATTAAATTATATGCGAGAGGAGATGACCGCTCTGCACCCAGCAAAGTAGAAGGTTCGATCTGCAGCGTAGGCAGAGTCTGAGATCGCGGGGGTTGAGCAACAGGAGAAGAGGGAGGCGCTTGAGACACGCTTGGGGGAAGTTCAAGCGTCCTTCCAAGATATGCTCATTTCCATTAATGATACACGTGAAACGTTCAAAAATCTTCTGTATTAAGGGCAATCCACGGTTAATGGACGCCTTGAACTAGTCCAACAACAGATCCTCACGTTCCAGGAGCAGGCCAAGACCACCTGGAGATGACTGAGGTTAATTTAAAGGCCAGAATGTAACAGAGAATCCTCGAACTAGGTACTCAAATGGAGGTACGATGCACTCAGTTCGTTTTTCAAGTTGGGGTACTGATGGAAGAAGGTGAGTAGGAGGCTAAGCACCTACTCATTGAGCCTTAAGCTAGGAGAGACGCCTAGTTGGTTGAGGCTCCACAAAACTGGCAAGCGGCGTGGCAGTAGGTAGTGAAGCTCAGCGAGGTAGCTGAGTCTAGGCTAGATGCTTCAGCTCCACAGGCCGTTTGGGATCTGGTACATGCTCTTCGTGCACGTCTAGGCTTCCAAATGATGGCAGACCAAGATCCTCATTTTAACAAACAACGCAGGGGGGAATCCCATGACCACTTTAAGAGGTTGTATAGCCTGTGGGACGGTCAGGATGTTCGTTGGAGTGAGAAGAAGCGTCTAATTGCTACATTGTTGTAAGGGTTGGCGTCATGCTGTTGGTCCAGTGTAGAGGAGACGATAGACTCCTGGTTTGCATTCAGTCTTTGCTTCAGCAGGAGTTCTGGTCAGCCGAGATTCAAGGACTTACCCGAGCAACTTTATACGTCATGAAATATAGTGAGGGCGGGAATAAAAGAACGGAGGCACATTTTCTCATTCTGTTAGATAGGAGCAGACACCTGGATCTGCCCATGACTAATTCAGAGATAATAACATGGCCCTATGATAATTCCCTCTCCGAGTTCAGGAATTGTTGTGGGTGGTAGGGTATGGGGTTTGGGATGATTTACGAAGGGAATTGAGACGTCTGGACCCCAGAGAACAGATACGTAGGATAGAACAAAATGCCATCAGGGAAGAAGACACTTCAAGGACAAAGATCTCAACAACAGAATCAGCCACCTGGACAGCTAAAGTTGAAGTGGCCAGATGTTGGGGTCCACCTCCAAAGCAATGGGGTAACCGTGGTTTCAGCAAATCCTCTCCATCAGGATGTCAATCTGGGAGCCCACCGTCTGCGTAACTAAGGGGGAAAGACAGCCCACAGATTCGAGTATCTGTGACAAAGGTGGGTTATCTTCCTGGATCAGTGTGGTACCGTTTCTGGGAACCAGCTAAAGGATTCCTACCTGACATGGGCGAGGGTCAGTTCTGTCAAGTTACCAATTAAGGAGTGTACGTCAATAACGACTCTCATGATCGGGAGAAGCCTGTGGACAGTGCACATGGGGTTGGTTCCAATAACAAGCGGAAGATGCGTATGGGTCAAGGAGGCGTAGGCCCGTTTCTCCACTTGTTGGAAGAAACAGGCCTAATCCTTCCTTGTCACTTACGCATCTTCCGCTGGTTAAACGCGCCACCCACAAGTGCATGGTCCAGTAGCTCCCCCAATCATGAGCGTCGTGAGTGACGTACACTCCTTCTTTGGTAACTTGATTGAAGAACTGAAACTCACCCGTGTGAAGCAGGAACTCTGGAGCTGGCTCCTAAAAAGGGAACCACACAGGACCAGGACGATAACCAACCTGGGTCTCAGATACTCAAGGCTGTAGTCTAGCTTGCCCCCTCTGGTACGCAAGCGGTGGTCTCCACGGTTGAAATCATGATGGGAGGATTGGCTGAAACCACGTTTACCCCATTGTTGTGGAGGTGGCCTCTCATAATCTGGCCGATGCCGCTTTAGTTGTCCAGGTGGCTGGATCAGTTTATGGGGTCTCTGTCCTTGAGGTATCTTCCCTTCTGTTGGCATCTTGTCCATCCTACGTAGCTGTTCTATTTGGTCCAGACGTCTCAATTCCATTCGAAAATCATTCCAACCCCCATACCTTACCACTCTTAACACTTCCTGAACTCGAAGATGTAATTGTCCCAGGGCCATGTTAACTATCTCTGAGTCAGTCATGGACACATCCTGGTGTATGCTACTATCTAAAATATTTAGGTAATGTGCCTCCATGCTTTTATTCTCACCCTCACGATATTTTATGGCATGTAAAGTTGCTCGGGTAGGTCCTTAAATCTCGGGAGACCAGAACTCCTGCCAGAACAAATTCTCAATTGCAGACCCCGAGTCTTCCTCCTACCCTACGCCGGACCACCAGCATGACGCCACCCCTTCAAATGATGCAGAAATGAGACGCTTCTTCCCTCTCCAACGAACATCCTGACAATCCCACAGGCTACTCAAGCTCTTTAGGTGTCTTACGGGATATTCCTCGCGTTGTTGTTAAAATGAGGCACATGGTCTGACATCATTTGGAAGCTTAGACGAGAACCGAGAACATTTATCAGACCTCACACGGACTGTGGTGGTGAAGCATCCAGCCTTATCCCAGTTACCTTGCTGAGATTCCATACTTCTTGGTGTGCCACCTCCTTGATGAGTCCCGAATCAACCAACGTGGCGTCTCTCCTAGCTTCGGGCTCAATGAGTAGGCTATTATCCTCCTTCTCAGCTTCCTCCTTCAGTATCCCAATTTAAGCATCCATCAGAGTGCTACCTACCTCCACCGGAACCACTAGTTCGAAGACTCTCTTCCATTCTGGCCGTTGAATTAACCTCAGTCACCTCCAGCCGGGAATTGACCTGATCCCGGAACGCTAGGTTAGATTGTTGGACTAGTCCGAGACGTCCATTGGATCGCACCGCACTTCTTCCAGATGATTTCCGAAAGTTTCACGTGTATCATTAATGGAAACGTACATCTCTTGAAAGGATGCTGAAAATTCCCCTAAGCGTGTCTTGAGTGCCGCTCTCACCTGTTGTTGCTCCGCCCCAACGATCTCCGACTTTGCCTGCTCTGCTGTTCGATCCTCCTTCTTGGCTGGGTGCAGAGCGTTCATCTCCTCCCGCATACAATTTAATTAGCCCTATAAGTCTAACAATGCTGCTGCTGGCAACTATTTCTGCGGAAAGGCGTCTCCCTTAAGTTGCATTACTAAGACTTGTTGTTCCATGACACCACATCCAGCAACTTTCCCATCAGTATCTTGGTTCACACCTCGTGGAGTGTCCATTGCTAGAGAGTGGCGCACCAATGTGTGGCTCAACTCTCTGCCAGCCAAGGCCTATATAATCATTGTTGTAGGTTTGTCTTTGGGTGGCTAGGCCAGGCAGGTAGCAATGGACACTCCACGAGGTGTGAACCAGGGTATGGATGATAAAGATGCTTGTGGAAGGTGGTGTCACGAACAACAGGTCTTAGTAATGCAACTGAAGGGAGACGTCGTTCCGCAGCAAATTAATTAACCTCAGTCACCTCCAGCCGGGAATTGACCTGATCCCGGAACGCTAGGTTAGATTGTTGGACTAGTCCGAGACGTCCATTGGATCGCACCGCACTTCTTCCAGATGATTTCCGAAAGTTTCACGTGTATCATTAATGGAAACGTACATCTCTTGAAAGGATGCTGAAAATTCCCCTAAGCGTGTCTTGAGTGCCGCTCTCACCTGTTGTTGCTCCGCCCCAACGATCTCCGACTTTGCCTGCTCTGCTGTTCGATCCTCCTTCTTGGCTGGGTGCAGAGCGTTCATCTCCTCCCGCATACAATTTAATTAGCCCTATAAGTCTAACAATGCTGCTGCTGGCAACTATTTCTGCGGAAAGGCGTCTCCCTTAAGTTGCATTACTAAGACTTGTTGTTCCATGACACCACATCCAGCAACTTTCCCATCAGTATCTTGGTTCACACCTCGTGGAGTGTCCATTGCTAGAGAGTGGCGCACCAATGTGTGGCTCAACTCTCTGCCAGCCAAGGCCTATATAATCATTGTTGTAGGTTTGTCTTTGGGTGGCTAGGCCAGGCAGGTAGCAATGGACACTCCACGAGGTGTGAACCAGGGTATGGATGATAAAGATGCTTGTGGAAGGTGGTGTCACGAACAACAGGTCTTAGTAATGCAACTGAAGGGAGACGTCGTTCCGCAGCAAATGTTGCCAGCAGCAGCATTGTTCGACTTACAGGGCAGAGCGGTATTATTAACTTGTATGCGGGAGGACATGACCACTCTTCGCATAACCCAGGAGGGGGCTCTATCATTAACGCGGATCGCGAGGGCGGCGCTCAAGACACGCTTGGGAGCGGTTTAAGCGTCCATCCAAGAGTTGCGCGGTTCCATTAATGATACACGTGAAACTTTCGAAAATCGTCTGGAAGAAGTGCGGTGCGACCCAATTGACGTCTTGGATTAGTCCAAAAACAAAAAATCGCTTTCAAGGAAAAGGTCGAGACCTGACTGAAGGTGACTGAGGTTGATTTAACGGGCAGAATAGAGGAGAGAGTCCTCTAATTATTTACTCTGTGGAGGCACAATCCAATCAGTTTGCTTTTAATTTGGGATACTGAAGGAGGAAGCTGAGGAGGCTAAGCGCCTACTCAATTAAGCCATAGCTAGGAGAGACGCCACTTTGGTTTAGACGGCCCACATCCGGGAAGCAGGAGGAAGAGAATCTCAGCTAGGTAGCTGGAACTAGGCTAGATGCTTCACCACCACAGCCCGTTTGGGGTCTGGTAGATGCTCTAGGTGCACGTCTATGCTTCCAAATGATGGCAGACCAAGTGCCTCATTTTAACAACCATGCAGGGGAGAATCCCATTAACTTCCTTAAGAGGTTGAGTAGCCTTTGGAAAGGTCAGGATGTTCCTTGGAGAGAGAAGAAGCATCTTATTGTTTAATCGGTGGAAAGGGTGGCGTCATCTGGTGGTCCAGCGTAGAGGAAAAGATAGAGTCGTAGTCTGCATTCTAGTCTTTGTTCCGGCAGGGGTCCTGGTCGCCCAAGATACAAGGTCTCAGCCGAGCTACTTTACACGTCTTGAAATATCGTGAGCGCGGGTATAAAAGTATGGAGGAACATTTCCTTATTCTGTTAGATAGGAGCAGACACCTGGATGTGCCCATAAATGACTCGAAGCTGTTTAACATGGCTCGGAGACAATTCCCTCTTCGAGTTCAGGAATTGTTGTGGGCGGTAAAGTATGGGGTTTGGCTGATTTCTGAAGATAATTGAGAGGTCTGGACCACATAGAACAGCTACGTAAGATAAAGAAAGATGCCATCAGGCAAGAGGAAACTTCAAAGACAAAGAGCCCAACTACAAAATCAGCCACCTGGACAGCTAAAGTTGAGGTGGCCAGATGTTGGAGGTCCACTTCCACAACAATGGGGTAACCGTGGTTAAGCCAACCCTCCCCATCAGGATTTCATTCTGGGAGCCCACCGTCTGCGTAACTAAGGGTGAAAGCCAGCCCATAACCTCGAGTATCTGAGACAAAAGTGGGTAATCTTGTTTGACCCGTTTGGTACCCTTTCTGAGAACCAGCAACAGGATTCCCACCTGACATGGGCAAGGGTCAGTTCTACGGTCAAGTTACCAATGAAGGAGTGTACGTCACTAACGACGCTCATGATCGGGAGAAACCTGTGGACAATGCACCTGGGGTTGACGCCAATAACAAGTGGAAGATGCGTAAGGGACAAGGAGGCTTAGGCCCGTTTCCCCACATTTGTTCGGAGAAACAGGCCTAATCCTTCCTTGTCCCTTCTGCATCTTCCGCTTGTTACAGGCGCCACCCCCAGGTGCATGGTCCACAGTATCCTCCAGATCATGGGCGACGTGATGACGTACACTCTTTCTTTGGTAACTTGATCGAAGAACTGACCCTTACCCGTGTGAGGCGGGAACCCTTAACCTGCCTCCCAGAAAGGGTACCCCACTGGTCCAGGAGGATAACCCATCTGTGTCACAGATACTCGAAGCGGTAGTCTGGCTTGCCCCCTGGTAAGCTGGTGGTGGGCTCCCAGGTTGAAATCCTGATCTGGGGAGAATTTGCTGAAACCACGGTTACCCTATTGTTGTGGAGGTGAACCCACAACATCTGAACGATGCCCATGTTTTTATCCAAGTGGCTGGATCTGTTGTTGGGGTCTGTGTCCTTGAGGTGTCTTCCTCCCTGTTGGCATCTTGTCCATCCTACGTAGCTGTTCTATGTGGTCCAGACGTCTCAATTCCCTTCGGAAATCATTCCAACCCCCATACCTTACCGCTCGTAACACTTCGTGAACTTGAAGGGGGAATTGCCCCAGGGCCATGTTAACTATATCTGAGTCAGTTATGTGCACATCCAGGACTATGCTACTATCTAAGAGAATGAGTAAATGTGCTTTCATGCTTTAATTCCCGCCCTCACTATATTTTATGGCGTGTAAAGTTGCTCGGGTAAGTCCTTGTATCTCGGGTGACCAGAACTCCTGCCGAAACAAATTTTCAACTATGGACTCCGAGTCTTCCTTCTCCCTTACGCTGGACCACCAGCATGACTCCACCCCTTCAAACGATTCAGCAATGAGATGCTTCTTCTCTCTCCAACGAACAACCTGACCGTCCCACCAGTTACTCAACCTCTTAAGGTGTCTTACGAGATTCTTCCCCGCGTTGTTGTTCAAACGAGGCACTTGTTCTGCCATCATTTGTAAGCCTAGACGTGAGCCGAGAGCATCTACCAAACCTCAAACGGACTGTGGTGGTGAAGCATCTAGCCTTTTCCCAGCTACCTCACTGAACTTCCCTTTTTCTTGCCGTACCACCTCCCGTATGAGGGCCGCAACAACCAACGTGGTGTCTCTACTAACTTCGGGCTCAATGAGTAGGTTCTCAGCCTCCTTCTCAGCTTCCTCCTTCAGTACCCAAACTTTAGCAGCGATCTGAGTGCAACGACCCTCCAACGGAGCCACTAGTTCGAGGACTCTCTCTCCATTCTAGCCGTTAAATTTACCTCAATCACCTCCAGCCGGGGATTGACCTGTTCCCGGAACGCGAGGTTAGGATGTTGGACTAGTCCAAGACATCCATTCGATCGCACCGCACTTCATCCAGACGATTTCCAAAAGTTACAAGTGTATCATTAATAGAAACGCACATCTCTTGTACGGACGCTTAAACTTGCCCTAAGCGTGTCTTGAGTGCCGCTCTCGCCTGTTGTTGCTCCAACCCAGCGATCTTCCACTTTGCCTGCGCTGCTCTTAGAGCCCCTTCATAGGCTGTGTGTATAGCGGTCATCCCTTCCCATCTACAAGTTACTATTACCGCTAAGCCTTGTGAGTAAAACACTGATGCCGCTGGAAACATCAGTACCTTGGTTAACACCTCGTGGAGTGTCCATTGCCACAGAGTGGCGCACCAATGTGGGGCTTGAATCTCGGTCAGCCAAGGCCTATATAATCATTGTTGTAGCTTTGTCTTTGGGTGGCTCAGCCAGGCAGGTAGCAATGGACACTCCACGAGGTGTGAACAAGGGTATGGATGAGAAAATTGCTGGGGGTGGGGGTGTCATGGAACAACAGGTTTTAGTAATGCAACTGAAGGGAGACGCCGTTGCGCAGCAAATATTGCCAGCAGCAGCATTGTTCGACTTACAGGTCTTAGCGGTATTATTAACTTGTATGTGGGTGGAAATTACCTCTCTCCACATAGCCGAGGAGGGGGCTCGAACAGTAACACAGGAAGACACAGAGATCGCGAGGGCGGTGCTCAAGACACGCTTGGGGGCAGTTCAAGCGTCCATCCAAGAGATGAGAGTTTCCACTATTGATACACGTGAATCTTTCTAAAATCGTCTGGAAGAAGTGCGGTGCGATACAATGGACATCCTGGACTAGTCCAAGAACAAAACCTCGCTTTCCAGGAAGAGGTCGAAACCTGCCTGGAGGTGATTGAGGTTGATTTAACGGCCAGAATGGAGGAGAGAGTCCTCTAATTATTGGCTCTGTGGAGGCACGTTGCAATCATTTTGCTTTTAATTTGGGATACTGAAGGAGGAAGCTGAGGAGGCTAAGCGACTACTCACTGAGGCCAAAGCTAGGAGAAACGCCAGGTTGGTGTAGGTGGCCCACATCTAGGAGGCGGAGCGGCAAGAGGTAGTGATCTCAGCAAGGTAGCTGAGTCTTGGCTAGATGCTTCACCACCACAGGCCGTTTGGGATCTGGTACATGCTCTCCGTGCACGTCTAGCTTCCCAAATGATGGCAGACCAATATCCTCATTTTAACAATTACACGACGAAGAATCCCAATAACCATCTTAAGAGGTTGAGTAGCCTGTGGAACGGTCAGGATATTCCTTGGAGAGAGAAGAAGCGACTCATTGCTGAATCAGTGGAAAGAGTGGCGTCATCTGGTGGTCTACGTAGAGGAGAAGGTAGAGTCGTGGTCCACATTCGAGTATTTGTTCCGGCTTTAGTTCTGGTCGCCCGAGATACAAGGTCTTACCTGAGCTACTTTACAGGTCATGAAATATCGCTAGGGCGTGAATAAAAACATGGAGGGACATTTCCTCATTCTGTTAAATAGGAGCAGACACCTGAATATTTCCATAAATGACTCCTAGCTGGTTAACATGGCCCACGGGCAATTCCCGCTTCGAGTTCAGGAATTGTTGTGGGCGGTAAAATATTGAGGTTGGGCGGATTTCCGAAGGGAATTGAGACGTCTGGACCACATAGAACAGCTACGTAGGATAGAACAAGATACCATCAGTGAAGAAGACACCTCAAGGACAGAGACCCCAACAACAGATCCAGCCACCTGGACAAACAAAGGGGCAGCGGCCAAATGTTGGGGTTCAACCTCCACAAAAATGGTGTAACCGTGGTTTCAGCCAATTCTCCGCAGATCAGGATTTCAACCTGGGAGTCCACCACCAGCAAATCAGAGGGGGCAAGCCAGACTACAGCCTCGAGTATCTGTGACACAGATGGGTTATCCTCCTGGACCAGTGTGGTACCCTTTCAACGAGCCAGCTCCAGGGTTCCCTCCTCACACGGGTCAGGGTCATTTCTACGGTCAAGTTACCAATGAAGGAGTGTACGTCACTATCGACGCTCAAGATCGGGAGGATCCTGTGGACCATGCACCTGGGGGTGGCGCCAATAACAAGCGGATTATGCGGAAGGGACAAGAAAGTGTAGCGCTTTTTCCCCGTACAACAAGTGGGGAAGAAAAAGCCAGCTGGACTTGGAAGCTAAAAGAGAAGACTAAAGAATTCGGAGCAAAACACCGCCGTGACAATATTCTGGAGACTGGTGAACAGAGAGGGAGAGCTCTAGAATGTGTGAACAAAAGTGAAAGACAATGTGGCTAAAAAGGAAAACATGTCCAGCCTCATTACACGAGCTCGCCTGTGTTTGTGTTCCATTGTGAGGCTGAGGGAAACCTCATATTTCTTAGTCCCTAGAGAACGAGTGATAAGGAGAAGTGCCACGTGTTGAAATAACCACTGAACTAACGGGATGGTAAGTAATCTCTACTCAGTTTTTTCTTTAACTAGGCCACAGGACTTCTTGGTTTTGAAGAAATTCTCCACCTGACACCAGGAACACAGGCATTGCGTTTGTAAACTAACTCCTTAAAACTCTTTTGGCTAGGTCCGTTTGAATATCAGACACCGCAAAGATATGGACTATAAGCCTATACACAGTAAATACTGTAAGCCTTTTAAAAGGACGTTCTTGCGTGTTTTTGTTGTATCATTAATATTTGTATGTGTGATTTTAAGTTTAACTATTTATGACTATGCTAGTTCTTAAGAGAGTTTATTTGTGTAGTATAGTTTATGGCCACCTCAACTAAATATGGTAATATAAATTCATTGGTCTATTTAACAGTTGAGTGTTCCTTGTTATTCATAGTTTTGAAAAAGTTACTGTCAAGGCAGATTTCTCAGAATTGACATAAAACCACTCCTTTCTGCCGTGGCGTGTTCAGGTACCCAGAAGCCCGAGAGTAAACCCAGATGCCTCTTAACTGGCGCCAGCCGGGCAGGCTTATGAATATTGTGTAGGAACAAGGATTCGAAACTTTTTGAATGGTGTGAAGCGGAGAGCGGGAGACGACCCTTACTACCTGTGCATAAACATAAACGAAGATTAAGAACCTCAACAACTGATCGAACCAATCAAGTAAAAAGAGCCCTGCTCAATATAGACTGTGCACTGGAAGACGAAATCAGCGAGGAGAGATACCTAGGTGAGCCATAACAAGTATCCCTCCTCCCCAACATAGGAAATGAACACCAGAACATCCTGCAAGAAGACCACATTCCGTTTATATGAATCGTAGACTTCACGTACCAGACCCCCGCAGTTCAAGAACTACAACCAAAGATGTGGATTAACCGCATCAGAAACCAAAATCTCGACAACATAGTCCATCTTGCACGCCCGGAATGTGCACCACACACCTTCACAAGGACCTGGAATAACCCGGACATGGACGCCATAATCAAGGATTGGATCGACAACTGGTTACTAATACCGGACATGGGAGTACAAGACGCGTTTCCACTGTTCCGATTACGCCATGGTTATGGAGGAGGGAAAATCACACAAGATATTAGCACTTGGCCGAAAACATACGGAAAACAATGTTAACACTACTGTCTGCCATAATGAATCTTTCTAAACAACCACTGAAGGCATACCTTCTGCAGAATATCTACAATACGCATTCTATGAAGTTCCCATTAGTAGAGAATTCGGGAGAACACTAGGCGTCAATTACTGGGGTACAAAATACGTCACCACAAGACTACCAATGTGGAACTCCTTATCACCATCCATACTCCAATGGACATCTAAAGAATCAGTAGAGGCAATAGAAGAGGTATAAACATCCACCATGGAATCGTCTATCTGGACGATTTCCTCTTCTATAGCCTGGT